>JAPYZI010003158.1:0-21142 GCA_030523105.1 Ophioninae sp. A BG-2022a | reverse complement strand
CGCTATTTTATCATTTTTCAAAGATAGCTCTAACCAAAAAAAATCACAGGTGCCTCCAGTTTCATCCCGATTGATTCGTAACATTCGAAAATCCAAATTGTCATGAAAACCCCAAGTTTTCCCCAAGTTTTCCCCCATTGGCACCCTGAAACGTTTCATCCTCGTTGAAAATCCGTTAAATACGTATCTCGGCGAAACGACACGGCTAATACACCCAGTATACGTGCGTGTACATAAACACGTACGGATTGTACAAGACTCGACGTAAACATAGCAAGAATTTTCCGTTAAGGGAAAACCAGTTCGTGAAAGCGATCTCTCTCGCGTGCGCTCGGAGACCGATGCACGTGCGATCTCCCCATTCCGTATATAAAATATACTGGGTAATACCGCGTCCGACATGATGTGCTTTATTGACTCGCATTGATTCCATTCGCGAAACGATTTACTCCTGATTGGCTACTTTACTCCGTACGCGTTCATCGAATATTCCACACCGTATATAAACATCAGCGCGCATGCGCGCAACGACGTTTCTTTCAGGTTTGCGCATGCCCGATTTACACCAACGATTCCCGGATCCAACAATAATTCGCACGTTTCTTTGCTCGAACCCTTCCCCATTAATCGACTTTCGTTTATCCTTGCGCGTTTTGTTCAAGTTTTTTTTTTTTTATTATATTTTTTTCATTTTTTTTTCCACGTTTTCGCTTCCCTCAGTTTATGGAAAATTATCATGGTTTTTTTTTTTTTTTTTGCAACATAGGCTTGGCGGAACGAACGGATTTTTTAATTGTTTTTGGACCCCTTAATTGGATGAGGTTGAAGGATAGATTCTGAGCTTTATTGTATTTAATAAAGTCTTCTCTTATTTTTTGTTTTTTATTTTTCTAAATTTGTTATGTTTATTATTTTTTCTAATTTTCCTTTTTTTTTTCCTAATTCATTTCATTATCGAGTCGAAAAAGAAGAGAAAAAAAACAAACATTCAAATCCGTCGAGCGATTCTCGAGGTTTTCGGAGACCAAGGTACAATAAACGATTTTGAATTTTTATTTTGTTGTTTTATCACCAGAAAATTTATCGTAAATTACTTGGCGATGCGAAACGCCATTTTATTTTCTCGTCTACCTGTCTCCTCTATTTTTTGAGTCAAACGAAACGTCGAACGTCAAATCACACGCAACACTTCCGTCTCGTTCTTTTTTCTCTTCTTTTTTGTTTTTTTTTTTTTTTTTTTTCACCTGCAACATTTCCGTCTCTTTCTTTTTTCTCTTTTTTTTTTTTTTTTTTTTTTTTTTTTTTTTACTTCGATTTCCTCTGTGAAGCAACCAGCCATTTTGTGTTCAATAAACAAAAAAAAAACAATGGCCATAAAGTTTCCGTTAACGGCGAGTAACGAAAAATAAAAGAAGAAAAAACGTACGTGGGTCGTTGGGGGGGAGGGGGTAAAAAAAGTATATTTGTTCGACGCAATGAAGAAAGAAACGGGGGGGGGGGGGGGGGGCGCATAGCCCGAGAGAAAGGAAGTAGATTAATCGGAGCTCGTCAAGAGAAGCGTGCTAATCGGCCAACGGTAAAACGTCAATGAGACACCCCCCCCCCCCCTCCCTCCCATTCTCGTCTTTCTTGCGTCAAAGGGAATTCACTGAATCTATTCAGAATTCGGTTAGTTTCTTCACTGCGGTACCGCTAATTGTGACGTAGTTTGCATCGCTGATACTCGACGATACGTTTTTTTCTCTCTGACGTTTCCTTTAGCAGTTACTTTTTTTTTTTTTTTAATATATCGTAATAGGAAAATAACAAATTTCAAAATAGTAAAATAAATATCATAAATGGAAAAAGTAAAATCTCGAAATAAAAATGAAAAAAGGAAAAAGAAAAATCCGAAAATAGAAAAGCAATCTCATAATAGAGATTGTCAGATAAATCGAAAAATAGAAAAAAAAATAAAAATTGATAAATCGATAAATGAAAATCTCGAAAAAGGAAGAAGAAAAATTTCACACCAGGGATCAAAAATTTCGAAATTAAACAAAATAAAAATAATAATTTAAAAATAGGAAAATAAAATATCTTAATTATACGGAAAAAAAAATTGCTGAAATGAAAATGATAAAAGCGAGATGAAGAGGGATTCAACTACTTCGAAATTCCGTCTGGGAAATTCGCGAAAGATTTTTTTTCTCCGAGAAATTCGACTTTTTGTCCGGATGGAAAACTTTCGGAATGCCCTATACTTTTGAATAACACTGTATATATTATTATCAGCTAAGTTACTATATAAATATCATGTATCTGAGCCGTTTGGGTCTCGACTTCGTGGCGGGGGTGGGTGTGGCACCGCGCGTCGATCTGAGTCATAGGAGCCTGCGGTGTACGCGAACGTGTACGACGATGCAACTGACAAAAGGATCTAGACCAAAATTTCTTATTAAAAATTCCCCTAGCTTCCAAAAATTCCCCCACAAATAAAAAATTCCCCAACCTTGACAACCTTTTATTTTATCTAGGATAAAAAATAAAAAATCACTAAATCCAAACAAACCCAAACACTACCCGAAAAATAAAAAAAAAACATATTTGACTGCCCTCTATTTTAGATCGATTTTATTTCGGGTGTAACAAATTGTTTGTTTTTTTTTATTCTTCCGAAGTTTGTTTTCTTTTTTTCGATTTGAAAAATTGATAAGCCCAAAAACTTGAGGAAAACAAAAGTGTCAACCTCCTTCACCCTTTATTTTAGTTCAATTTTATTTAAAGTATAATAAATAAAACGCCACAATAATTTGTTGCTTTTTTTTCTTCCGATGTTTATTTCTTTTTACTATTTTTGAAAAATCGACAAACCCAAACACTTGAGGAAAACAAAAGAGTTAACTTCCTTCACCCTTTATTTTAGTTCAATTTTATTTAGAGTACAATAAATAAAACGCCACAATAATTTGTTGCTTTTTTTTCTTCCGATATTTTTATTTTTTTTACCATTTTTGAAAAATCGACAAACCCAAACACTTGAGGAAAAAAAACATTTTGACCGTCTCCACCCTTTATTTTAATTTTATTTTATTTAGGGTATAATAAATATTGTTTTTTTCTTTTTGCAAGTTCGTTCTTTTTATATCTTTTTTTTAAATTTATTTTAATCTCGCAGCGACTTCAACAGCCTGAACAAGGACGACGTGTACGGCAACAACGAGCTGGCCTTCAGGACAGCCGCCGAACATCTGGGGATCCCCGCGTTGCTCGACGCCGAGGACATGGCCTCGTGTTCCGTACCCGATCGCCTATCGATACTCACCTATCTCTCGCAATTCTATCAAAGCTTCGGAGGTTAGTCCACAATTTGTTAAAAACAAAAATGAAAATATATCCCTTAGGAAAAAAAAAAACAGTTTTTTTTTCAACTAAAAATTTGAAAAAATTGTTTACGATGTACGTTAGGAAAACAAAAATTTGAAACACCTTTTTGCGAGGGAAATAAAAGTACGGTGATAAATATTTCTCTTGAGATAATCAAGGTACGAAAAAAAATTCAATTAAAAAAGTAAGAATTGAAAAAAAAATCATTTAGAACAATAAAAATAATCAAAGCATTATTTCGAAAATTAAAAATATGAAAAAAGAAAAAACATTTCCCTTGAGAAGTATACAAATATTTTTAAAAAATCATTTACGATAATAAAAATAAAATTCCCTCGGAGAAACAAAAACATTTGAAAAATTAATTTAGGCGAATGAAAATATGAGAAAAAAAAAATCATTTTCGGAAACAAAAATAACGAAGGATAGAAAAAACTTGGTAAAATAAGGAAATGAAAAAAACAATCTTTGTTTTACAATGCAAACTTGAAAACGACAAAAACGACATTTTTGTTTTTTTTATCTTTTCGATTTACAAGGAAACAAACTCGACGGTTTTAACGCGATATTGCGTGGCAAATTTTCGCTTTCGAATCGAATTTACCTACAACGGCAATTAATTGACGTTTTCAATTGGGGCCTCGCCCGGTCGTTTGATAATTATCGATCGACATTTATACGTGTCTTTTTCGTCTCTCTTTTGCCTCCCTCCATTTCTCCCTCCCTCTTTCTCTCTCTCTCTCTTTGTTTAGGTGCTGTTGCAATTTGTACTTGCAATCAGATGTAGACAATTTCCCTGGTGGCAGTTTGGCGTTTAGAATCGAACAGGATCTCGCCATATACGCCTGCAGATATATTTACGCTTGTGTCAGGTGACTCGACTTATTTGCTGAAGAAAAACATACAGAAGTCGGAGCGAGGGAGGGGAATTGAGAAAAAGTGGGGGGGGGAGGGTGAAACAGTGGCACAATTAAGCGTAGAAAACGCCGGATCGATTGCTAAATCCCCGCAAATTCTTTAAACGTGCTTGTCAATAAAAGTGCCTGCTCACTGTGCAAACAAATAATCACAGGCACCAATGAAGTATCTCGGTCAAATTTGCAGTTTTGGAAATAACGATAATTCTTTGTGTTTATTTTCCTTTAATTTTATTTTTATTTCAATTATTTCAATTTTTTCGAGACAAGTTTTCGTTATAATTTTTTTTAAATTTGTTAACTAAATATAAAATATTTAAATAATTTTTTTTAATCCGCGAACCGAAGGATATATATTTTTGTTTGGGTTTATACTTTAGAAATTATGTTTTAGATTTTATTTGTTTTTGAATATTCTTATTTAAAACGCTTTTAACTCGATGTTTGGTAATTTACATAATTATAATATTGTTTGTGAATAGTTATGTATATTATGAAAGTACTTAGTATTCTTGATTTTTTAAATTCAGTAATTTTTTGATTTGTAAAATTCAATAATTTTCTAAATGATAGAATAACATTTTTCTTTGAAATATAAAATTACACAATTATCTAAACTAGGAAACTAAATAATTTAATTCAATAATTTAATAATAAAATCACACGATTTGGGTCTGAATCGATTTAGACTTGTTTTTAAATTGACAAATACCTACGAAATTCGGATTTAATTAAAATGACCTTTGTTTTTTTTATAAAATTCAAAAAAATCTACGATACGAAAAATGATTTTTGGTTTGGACATTTTGAAAAAAATCACTGCGAAATTTACGAACCCAAATTCGGCAAATAATTTCATTAGGAAACAAATAAATTAGTCGAGTTCGAACGATGCAAACTTAAATATGGTTTTTATCGATCGAGCGTGGAAAATAGTACGTCACGTTTTCGAGCATGAAAGGAAAGAGGAGATTTAACCGAGAGGAAAGGCAAGAGGCCAATTAGTCGATTATTTATGGCAATAGCGCGTGTACGTGTGTACTTTGTACACGAAAAATCCTCGCTAATGCAAGTCGTTTTACACGCGTCCCAGCTTTCTCCCGGCGCGTCCCGGTGTCCTCAAAATCACCCCGGCGATGCGTTACGTTCGAGTGCGCACACGCGTATAAATCCTCCGGCACCGATTCGCACCGCGTACGCAATTACAAATCCACAAACGCTAAAATATGCGTGCATCGTTCGGACTCGTACCCTCAACGGACGTCTTTCTAGGTGGGCTTTAAACTGGCATCGTTTCGAACGAGATTTAAAAAAAAAAATCGTTTTTTTTTAGTCAATAAAAAGAAATTCTTTTTTTTTAATGAATTTTTAAAAATAATTCTTTTTTTAAAGCAATTTTAAAAATTGGCGGCTCTTTTTAAAATCAATTTTTTTAAATCAACGATTTTTCGTAATCAATTTAAAATATCAAAGATTTTTTTAAATCAATTAAGAAAAATCGTTGAGTTTTTGAAATCCATTTTATGGAATCGACGATTTTTATCACGAAAAATTTAGATTCTAAAAAAAAGTGCCGAAAATCACTCTGCAATTTTTAGAATTTTCACAATCTTTTAACTGTTCTCATAGACTTTTTATAATTTTTCATACACTGACAATATCAAACTTGCATCCTCAGTTTGCGAGAATTTTCACCATGAACAAAATAAAAATTAATAAAAATAGGTATTGCAAAAGTTGTAAAATTTTGCCAACGACGGAAATGAAAAACGCTGCCAAAATTGTAAAATTATGTTGATAAAATTATATCAAAAAACATTATTCTTTTTTAATCAATTTTTTTAATCAATGGATTTTTTAATATATATATATTTTTTTCTAAACATTCCATATTCCGTAAAGAATTCCTAAAATCATGCTGTCATTTTAAAAAAAATCGTTAGCTACAAAAATAACAAAATTTTGGTTGGCAACGATGCAAGAATATTAAAATTTTGTTGGCAACGATGTAAAAATTGTAAAATTTCGTTGCATCGGAACGATGAGAACTCGAACGTTGTGGAAACAGGGAACGCGTTTATTCTTTCGATGAATCACAGGTTTTAACATTTTACCGCGAGTGAGCGAGAGAACCACGAGAGATTTGCTTCATCAGGCTGCGTAGGCACCGGATAGGATAGGCCACACCGATCGCGACATAGGACCAGTTTTCCCCTGCCCTCGTTGATCGTATATGGGTTACGAGAGTTCCCAGCCTTTTTTTTTATTGCCTCATTTTTTCTATCTTTTTCGTTGCGACCCTCCCTCCCCGCCCCTTATTTTTTTCCGTCGATTTTTCTTCGTTTTTTCGAGCGGAAAAATCAGAGTGTGCGCATGCGCGCTTGTGTGCTAAAAGACCTCGCTAACTATTGTGTGTCACCGTCGGTACACTTCCTGGTGTTGCTCGAGCTACTTACTCTCCCTCGCTATGCATCCAGCTGCATATTTAGCTTTCTCCTTATCGTTCACTCCTCTTTCTTTTTTTTTTCTTTCTTTTTTTTCGCCTTTTTTAAAGAATTTTTTGTTTATCTCACAAATTTTCAAAATCGCTTTTCTCATCGCTCGTAAAGTTTTCAATAAAAAATCGAGCATCAGTCCGTTTAGAATTCATAGACGAAGGGGTTGATACTTTTTTTTTTTTTCGTAAAATATGTTTTTGGACTTGAGAAATTGGGATTTTGAATTTTTGACTATCTCTGCTGAACTGCGATTGCTTATAGGATTTTTTTTTTTTATATATCGATAATCAGGTGGCTTATCGTTTTATAAATAATAAAAAATTAGTGATAATTGGCGAGTTTATTGCTTAAAATAATAATAATTGATAAAGAGCTATTTGCTTATTTTTATTCGAAGAGTTCTTTATTTTATCAATAATCAAGTATATAATAGAACATTTTTGGCAATTTTATAGTGTGCCTTATCGTTCAATAAATAATTGAAAATAATTGATAATTTGAGAGTCTGATGCTTGAAATAATAATGATAAGGAGGAATTGCCCGTTCGAACGAATGCACGATTGACCCAGTAAACATCCATTGTTCGTCGCATTTTACCTGGACTGGAATAACCGAGAAAAGAGAAAGAGAGAGAACTGTAGCAATTTAGCTTTCTCTTATCAAAAACGTGTAATAACTCATCGTAGACCGTTTGAAAAGCGTGCTCCGAGAAAACAACCAACGACAACAATCGCAATTGTAGTTAGAACAGTAATGTCAGACCGTTCGCGTCATGGCCATTCTAAAAACGAGTCTTTCACCTCGCAAACACTTTTTCCTCAACTCGGTGTTTCCTACGTGAACCAAATAATTCCTGTATACCACCAACTCTGAAATACCTCGAGTTTCTTCGATTCATTATTTCTATTTTCTAAACGTTCAACGACAAACTTTTCTTGGCGTTTTAAACGTCCAACGAAAAATTAATTTTACAACCGAATAAATGTCCATTTATTCATTCACAAACGTAAAACTCGTAACTCAAGTTGGGACTTCAGTGATGCGGCTTATTTTTTTCTGCTGTGTCATTTCGTCCCACGAGTAACGTAATAAAGAATTAAAACTCCAACGCCCATTTTGACAAGTGCTTCCGCTCGATCAGACAGCTTGAAAACTTATTTTTTAAATAATTACGGTTCGTCGTGGAGGAGACGAATTTAAGGATGCCAATTAATGGGAAATCTTTGAAAATGTTTTCACGGTGAAAATAAATTTCATACGATTTTTGCCAAGAATTTTACAAATATTTGTTTTCTTTAAATGAAATGTTTTTATTCTGAATTTTTCTTAATTAAAATTCATTTTTTTCTTTTTCAATTATTTCCAATTGACATTTTTTTCGTTCGTTTGTATTTAAAAAGAATTTTGTTACAGTAGTTCCTATTTGAAATTTATTTCTCTTTCATCGTTCCCATTTGGATTAATTTTTTTTTTTTTATTAAATATTTTTTTAAAATTGTTCTTATTTAAAATTACTTTATGTTTTCAATTATTCCTATTTGAAGTGATGCTTTTTCGTTTCTACTTAAAAAGAATTTTGTTTCAATAGTACCTATTTGAAATTGATTATTCTAGGGAAATTCAAACGAGGATATATTCTCTAAATAGAAAGAAAAAAAAAGAAAAAAGATATTAAACTCCAAAAATAATAAATTCCTCAATTCCCTAATTAATATACTTTTCACAAAAAACCCGCAAATAAAATATCTCAACAATTATTCGAACTATTAAAATAAAAAAATTCAAATCTGATAAAAATAATTATTTTACAAAATAATGGAAAGGAATTAAAAAAAAAAAAAAAAAAAAAAAAAAAAAAATCAGCAAAGACATTCGATTGCGTAGTAACGATGCGAACTTCGCCGTTATAAAATTCGCAATATCGAAGAGACAGAGATAGAGAGAGAAAGACGATTCTCATCTCGACATCGAGAGACCTTTTGAAAGTAAGGAGCGCCGGGATACATCGCTATTTTATAGCGTGCAAAGCGAAGAAGATCTCTTCTTCTTCATCCTCGATCATTCGCGGTCCCGATTGTGTAACAGATATATATCTCTCTTTCATAGAGAAATACGAACGAGTGTACGCGTGGGGTGAAGGAGGGGAGGGGGGGGGAGACTTGATTGGCGAAAGCTTCGTGTCGAGAGGTATCTTGACGATAATCGCGTTTGCTTGAGCTATCGCTGTAAACTCTGCACACCCACACACACACACACACACACACACATACACATATATACGTTTTTTTTTCTATTTGCACGACTGCGTTTTCAATCGTTGCCAATAGTTTATTGTACCATCGATTCGCAATTACAAGATCTCGTTACATCCTTGAACTCTCCTGGCTTTCATTCCTCTCCATGTGTAACTGCGATCGATTATCGATTCATGATTATTACCATCCAATAATCGTTAATGTCGAAACTAATTCTTGTTTTTCATTTTGTTTGTTTGTTTTTTTTTTTTAATTTTTTTATTAATCACTTCGGACGTGAGTGTACCGTGAATGAATTTTAAAAAACAATGAAAGAATGTTTCAGCCTCGAGTTATTATTATTATTATTATTATTTGATACTTTGAAAAAAGGGGATTTTTTATTTGAATTTTTTTTATGACTGTTTTATGTATAGTTTTGAAAGGAAAATTTTGAAAAATTAACGGAGTCAGGGATGTCAGTTTTTTGGGAAATATCTATATATATATATATTTTTTTTTATTTTAGTTATAGATTTCGAGGCAGCATTTTTTTTTAAGTTTTGTATTAGAGTCTTGAATGAGAAATAAAAAAAATAGAAATAAATGGATTCCGAGATGTCAGTTTTTTTTAGGAAAAATATATATTTTTTTAAATTTTTAATCGTAAATTCCGAGTCAGATTTTTTTCTCAGAATAAATGAGACATGACCAAATGATATTTTTAAAAAAATCGTTAGTTTCAATTCAGCACTGGACGACGCGAACATAAAATTATGGGTTTTCATTTCTTTCAAAATTCCACTCGGAACTCTCGTAATTGGGAGTTTATACATTATCGTTATAAATATATAATAAATTTTCTATTTTATCGCTTCATTTATCACACGTGGTCTTTCGATGAAAAGGAGATACGAAATTCGGAGTTAATGAATAATAAATTTTTTGATATCGTCTGAAAAAAAAAAAAAACTCGAATTTTTCGGGAGCTTTCAAACGATAACCAAAATTAAGTGCCGTCCGGTGATTCCGCTGACGTTGTAAGTGTAATAAAATCCCTAGCTCCTTCACCCCTCCCCCCCCCCCTCTGCCTCGCTCTCTTGCACTGATTCAAGCATAAGAAAGATTCAAATCGAGATATGATCTTGCGACGCTAGTAAAATCCAACACTCGAGTTCTGTATCACACGGGTATGTGTATATCGCGTATTATACGTATACAGTGTTGTTCAAAAGTATAAGACAATCTGTAAATTTC
Source organism: Ophioninae sp. A BG-2022a (assembly GCA_030523105.1). Classification (NCBI taxonomy): domain Eukaryota; kingdom Metazoa; phylum Arthropoda; class Insecta; order Hymenoptera; family Ichneumonidae; species Ophioninae sp. A BG-2022a. Next base: position 10,869 of record JAPYZI010003158.1, on the reverse strand, counting down.
TATCCGAACGAAAAATCGAATATCTCAGTTAAAAAAAATCTTACACCGATTTATCAAACGGGGTTTTGAAACAGACGAGTCCATCCTTATTTTGCGTTTTTAATTTAATTTTTACGATTTTTTTGTAGCTCGGTAGGAAATTTCAAAAATGTCGTTTTATCAACGATTCTTCGAGCTTCGTAAAATCATGCGATTTTAAAAGAAATAATAATCTCACAGTTCAGTGAAAATATTTTTTAAAAGAACAACGTTTCCTTTAGTTTCGTTCTTTTGTTCTTTCAATTTTTGAGATTTTTATTTCACTTAATTATTTGGTTTTGCAAAAAGGAAGGACATTTTTTATTTTCAACTAAACTAAAGCTATCGATGTTATTCATAAATAATGATACTATTATTTTCTAAAATCCAGTCGACATTTTTTCGAAATGCGAAAATGGTAAAAAAAAGCGACGTTTTTTAAATGATCAAAAAAATAAAATCGGGTACCAAATAAAATCGGAAAAATCGAAATAAAAAAGAAAAAGGAAATCCAGATTGATCAGCTTTGAAACCCAGGTCGGTAAATCGATGTACGATTTTTAATCGCCGAGGTTTTCCATTTTTCGTCCGGATTGAAAATTTGCAGGATGTTGAATATTTTTGAGCAAAACTGTATTTACAAATATATATATATATATATGAGAATATACATTTACGTACGATTACGTACATAAACGTATACATATGTAAGCATGGTCGCGTATATACTCTGTTAGTAAGAAAGATCTCGTGCAAAATGACCGCGGGCTGGTGCGATAAATATCGGCGGATTTAACGCAATTTTGCAACGTCCACAAACAAACCTCGTATCAGAGAAGGGTTACTTGGGAAGCGAAAAAAAAAAATCTAAAAAAAGCAAAAAAGTGTCACGTTTTCTCGTTTTTTTGGTTTAAATTTTTTCTTTTTTTTTTTTTTCTTGCGCTCGTATAAAACGACTTTTGCGAGAGACGCATGTTTCCCATCCACGGAATTTCATATAAATTACGATGGGGCTGACCAGTACATACACCGAGGATTCCAAACAGATTTTTATCTTTTCACCGATCCTCGGGGTACGAATTTGCAAAAATGTTTTCACTCGATTTTTCCTGCTCGTTTTCATTAAAAAAGGAAAAATCGATGTATATATATATATATTTCTTTTTAAATTTTCGAGCCTTTTTGGATTTTCTAATTTTAAAAAATTTTATTTTGTCATTGTATTATAATGATGCTAGCAATGATGCTGGCAATACGTTTTTTTACTCTTCTTTTTTGTAAAGAAACATTAAAAATCTTTGTTTGGGTTTGTTTGGGTTCAGGCTCGTCTCCAAGCCGCCTCGCGCTCAGCAGAACAAAGGAGAGCTCCAACGAAGGAATTACCCCAGTACCAGAGTCTACAACACCAAAGGTAACGAACGCATTCATTTTTACAATTTTTTTTTCTTCTTCAATATTTTATTTCCTCAATGTTTTATTACGTTGTTTTATTTTTTATATAAATGTTTCTCCCCCTCCCCTCTGCCTCTTTTTGTTTCTCTCCAATTCTCTTTCCCCAGCCTTTCGCTGTACAATGCCATCGATCGATCAGCATAAAAAAAAAGCTTTTGTATCGTTGTTTCGAAACCTCAAATTTCCTCTACGTTTTATCCATCAATTTTTTTTACAAGATTTTTTTTTTTTGATCAATGAAATCCACATTTTTGAGCGTGGAAAGTGAGAACTTTGGGAATTGCATCCCCATCAGTCACGATCCATTTCACTCGTGCTGTCGCTGATCGACTCGTGTATCTCGTCGAAACTCACTGTGCTGCATCAATCGCCAATATCATCGAAGCTCTCGTTTGATTTGATTTTCAGTATCTAGTGTTTCATCGGAAAAAAACGTGCGACCACTTTGTGCAATAGGTACGTCAAAAAGGGTCCGAAAGAGTTTGTTCGAGTTCGTTTGGGTTAGGATACTTTGAGCGTGGTAAAGAAGAGTGTTTGGGTTCGTTTGGGTTAGGGTTACGTTGATTATATTAAGTGAAAAAAAACTGTTTGGGTTAGGCTACTTTGATAACGTCGAAGGAGAGAGTTTGGGCTCGTTTGGGTTAGGCTGTGTTGATCATGTCCCGAGAAAAAGATTGTGTGTGTGTGTGTGTGTGTGTGTTTTTTTTTTTTTTTCATGAAAAAAATAAGGAATTTAGATCTGTACCGAGTAATTAGAAAACCCAGAGCTACACGGATATTCTTTGGCTTTCATAAATTTACCGGGGGAAAAAATATAGATTGTTTTTCAAATTTGTAAATTATTTGATTTCTTTGATTTTATTTGATGTCAGGTAAATTTGATTTCATAAATTTTATTTTACACAAATTTGATTTCATCAATTTGATTTCATAAATTTTATTTCACACAAATTTGATTTCATCAATTTGACTTCATAAATTTTATTTTACACAAATTTGATTTCATCAATTTGATTTCATAAATTTTATTTTACACAAATTTGATTTCATCAATTTGATTTCATAAATTTTATTTCCCGTAAATTCGATTTCATAAATTTGATTCCACACAAATTTCGATTTCATAAATTTCATTTCATAAATTAGATTTCACAGAAATTTCATTTCGCGATTTGATTTTACACAAATTTCATTTCATAAATTTGATTTCTTTGATTTCACGTAAAATACGATATCGCGTTCGGGATGAGCAAACACGCGAAGTAAAGACGAGAGCAGGCATTTGAGGTGATCTCGGTGCCTTCGTAACTCGATAGGCGAACGATGGTTATAAATATATATATATATATATATACATACATACACACATACATACATACATACATATATATGCATATGCGTGTGTTTGTGTGAAACTGGCTGAGAACTTCACCCCGGAAACGTTGGCATCGACGGTTTCTCTATACCTCGCAGAAACCATAGGTCGACTTTGCCTCAAAGGTGAGGAGGGAGGGAACGACCGAGAGAGAGATGGAACACTCCCCCTCCCCTCATACTCTTTTACTCGTTCGGTTGTATACGCTCGTACAAGTGCGTTTGTGTATCTCGCCATGTGTTGTGGCCTCCCATCAACTCGTGATCCTTCCTTCTGTATTTGGTCCTTCCTTCGAACCGTACAAGGAAAATTACTGCGGTCGTATCCACGCCACCGCGATACCAAACTACGTGTATTCCCTTCGTATATGGCCCCGAGGGCGCATGCGCCGATTTATTGGGTGTCTCGATTTTCAACGATTTTTTTTTTTTAGAAGCTTCGATGCACCAGGGAATTTCTGTACCGCAAAAGAGGAAAGGGCAGGGGGGAATTATTGGTCTCGTTTTTTCAAAATGGGGATTTTTATGGGAGGAAAGAAAATGACTGGATTTTTGTTTGGGTTTGTTTGGGTTGGTTTGGATCTCTTTGACATTTTTTATTGAATTATTTGGAGATTGTTATTCCGGATTTTTCGAAACGTGGATTTTCATGGGGTTTTAGATTTGGACAATATGGGGATTTTTATGGGTGGGCATGGAGGTGTTTGGGTTTGTTTGGGAGCTTTGATAATTATTATTTAGTTTTTGAAAAATCGCTGCTCCGGTTTTCTCGAAATGTGGGTTTTTATGGGGTTCTCGATTTTGTGTAAATGTGGAGTTTTATGGGAGGGAGGGACTTGGTTAGATTTTTGTTTGGGTTTGTTTGGGTTTCGTTCGATTACGCAATTTCACTTGAAATATCGAAACATCGTACGAAATATTAAATTTCGAAAATTCCATTTTGTTCCTATGAACAATCCGTGGATTAAAAAGATCGCCATTATCTATGCTGTTTTATATAATCGTTACAAATTCCAAAAAACCAAATTTTACTCCTATATTTATTAAATAATCACTAAACTTCATAATTACCACGAAATAATTTGTTAATAGAGTTCCAACGGTGCGAAACGTCAATTCCTTCGAAAAAAAAAAAAAACGATTTCGATAGAGTCAATTTTCAAAAAATATTTCCAAAAAAATACATTTTTAAACGTCACTAAAATTCCCTAGGGGAAAAATTGACGGGCAAATTGGAAATTTTGTTTTCCCTTTCGTTTTCTTTTTCTTTCCGGCATTTCTCGTGTTTAATGAGCAATTAGTGCGTTTTCCCCTCTCCCCTCGAGGAATATACAAGACCCGATCGTCAAAGTAAAAGTCTCTCCCCATCGTTCGATCGTATAATCTCTCTCCTCGGAATTCATCCATACATTCAAGTGCAAATATTTGCATTATCCACGTAGGAGGATTTAATTTATTGAGCTTCAATTAAATAACGTATTTGAATACTCGCATGGTGTGTATATTGAATTCGTTGGGTGATGCATCGCGAGGTAAAGAATGCCAATAGTATAATTATGTATACGAGGCCTGCATGGTGTATTACGCGATGCAAATATTTCTATTTATTATTATTTCGTTGAGACTACACACCTGCGCTTCGAAATGCATATTTCTCCTACGGAGATTTCATACCCCCTGTAAAAACGTAATTATTATCGTTTATGCGTTTATCGTTAACCCAGAATTGAGACCAGCTTTTGCTAATTCATGCCAATTACTTTTCCCTCTTTTTTTTTACGATCAATTTATCCAGCGGATAATTAATTGTTTTCGTTACATTTCGGTTATTCGGAAAATTAGTACTTATTTCTCAGCGTATTTAATAAACAATTGCTTCATTATCGATATAATTATTTTTTAGATTTTCTTTTTTTTTCATTTATCGATGATTCAATCTTTATTTCTTTTGTATTTTGCAAATAATTACTTGTTATTTTCGTCACTTTAATTTTGTTAATTCAATCGCGATTTATTTTATTTACTATACTATTTTCTAATCACCAATCTTATTGTTACAAATATTGTTATTTTTTATTGTGAGAAATAATTATGTAACGAATTCAACTTGCCAAATGCAGATCGAATTTGTATCGAAACTCGATACGAGTTTGCGTACGAAGCCTGAAGTTTCCTGAATCTTTATGGAATCTCATAATTAAAGGCACGACGAAAACGCTTCCGTCCACTTCGAAAATTAAAAACGACTGTTCTCTCAAACGGCTTAACCAATCGACACGAAACTTGTTGTGTACATTTAGGACGATGGCACCGAGGTCCTGCAGCTTTCAATTTCGAATAAAAAATGTATCGTCTTTGAGAAATCGAAACGAGAAACCGAGAACACGATTCCGTCCACTTCGAAATTTAAAAACGACTGTTCTCTCAAACGGCTTAACCAATCGATACGAAACTTGTTGCGTGCATTCAGGACGATGGCACCGAGGTCCCTCTGGTCGCCATTTTCCATAAAAATGTTTTGTTCTTGAAAAATCGATGTTTATAACGCTTCCGTTATTTCTCCCGCACTCGTGTGTCGCTTGGTAATATTCGTCGTGCCTTTAAACCGGGGACACCACTAAAAGCATGCAATAAACTACGCAGGATGGAAAGTGGCGTCTCCAACAGCAATGAGCATTCGTCGCACGGAAAATTCGTCAGAGATGCACAAAAGAGACGGCGCAACTACGAGAACAAAAGAGTCGGGTTTGGTGAAGAGGGGGAGGGGAGGGAGAGCGAGAAAGACAGATACTTATCATTTCCCATGCTACAGCAAAAGGCTCTTGAACTTTGTACTTCCTCTGAAAGCATAGGGTTCAATCCCTCCGTTGAGGGGGGGGGGGGGAAGTTTCGTAACACACCGCTAAATATACAGCTCGACGAAGGTACTCGAAACCCTTTTCCGAGCAAATGATCCGAGGGTCGTTGTACTCTTCGTTCCCACTTCAACGAAGATCTCTCCATTTTTTAAAATTCTCACGAGTGTTACATCCCGAGCAAAGCAATTTTCCTACTCAACCATCTCTCGTTTAATTCAAACTTCCGTTATTTGAATTGAAACGAAAATATATTGTTTCTTCTTTTTTTTTTTATTTTATATGGTTTTTATTTAATGCTCGCTTTTTTCATGATTCATCCCGCGAAAAATTTGATTTTTTAACGTTTTTTTTTTTTTCCTTCCTTTGTGCTGTGGAAATTCTTATCTTTTTTCAGTTTTTTTTTCTCTCGATTTATTTAAGATTTTTAAAAACTTTTTTGTTAACTGGTTCTTTGCATTAAAATTCTGGTCCGGTTTTAAATGTTTTGTTTTTTTTTTTATTCATTTGATTTGTACTTTCATTTTTGAAAAAAATACTTTTCGACGATCATTGAAGAAATGAAATAAAATTGATTTTTAAAAATAGTTGCATCGCAATAATGCAAACTTCATCGTCATTGTCCCATGTCTTGAGGTATGAATACTAATTTTTCTTCTGGTAAAGGAAATATCAATACATTTTTAATTTTTTCAATTGTCGTCGAAGTTTTTTTTTTCTTTTTTTTTTTTCAAAAATTGAATTTTAGATCGAAGAAAAAAGCATTGGGATTTTAATGAAAAGAATCAGTTTAAAAAAAAAAACATTTTTAAAAATCTGAGACGAATGAGGAAAAAAAAAAAGAATAAGAATTTTCATAATTGTTGTCTCGTTTTCGTCTCCTCAAGTATTACCAACGTTATCATGGCAAAATTCGAATAATATTTAGCTCGTGCTGTCTTCGATCGTTCATTGTTTGTCTTCTCGTTTCAGCTGTATTTTTGCAAATGTCGTTATTCTTTTTTTTTATTTCGAAACTGGAGGTTTCATGTTTGGGAAAAAGTGTGGTGAAAAAAAAAAGTCCGGTGTTTTTCGAAATTGGAATTTTAGGAGTAATGATTTTCCGTGATTGTTGGCGTTGTGTGTTCCCGTTCGATGTTATCTGTAATATTGTATATGGAGCGTGACGTCTGCCTTCTAACGCACGCCATGCCGCTATTTTTTAATTATTATTACACCCATAATCTTAAATCGAAAAAAAAAAAATCGACTTTCATCTACATTTCCTATAAACTTTTTACCGGCAACCTCCTCCGCGTCGATCGTTAAATTTTTGACGAAATACTTTGTTTTTAACATTAATTAAATACTAATTAATTATTGATAACATTTGTTGAAGTAGACTTAAAAAAAAAAGACATTTCTCGTAATTTAATCAAGCGTTTATCTACCTGTGTACTCGACACAGATTTCACGGTCGTTTTTAATTCAAACCTATATTCGTTCTCGATATATGTTTCTCACATTATTATTTCAAACTCGTATCTGCAGCGTCCAGATTCGACGGTGAAACCGTTAAACCACGACAGGAACGAGAGAGAAAGAGAAAGAGAAAGAGACAGATTGATTGATTGATTGATATAATTTATTATGCCCAAGCGGACTTTCAAACAAAAATGAGCATAAACGAAAATACAAGAATCAAAATTACAACAACAACAAAAAATAAAATGAAATAATACAGTGAACAAAATTATACGAATAATGTAAAATAAACAGAAATTAAACTTGAACTACAACGTACAATAAACCAAACTTCAACTTGAATTCAAAGCTATCGTAACAATAATAACGATAACTATAAAAAATAATAATAATAGTAAATCTAAAGTAAAATGTACATTAAATAAATAGAAAAAGAATAAAAATAGATCTAAATAGGACAATCAAAACGAAATTAATATCGTTGAATTGAATTATCTACGGGCTAGTAGCTAGTTACTGAAAATCAAATATAGAATAAATTCTATAAGTTCTATAAATTTTATAAATTCTACAAATTCTATAAATTCTACAAATTCTGTAATTTCTATAAATTCTATAACTTCTATAAATCCTATAAATTCTACAAATGCTATAAATTCTATAAATTCTATAAATTCTATAACTTCTATAAATTCTACAAATTCGACAAATTCTATAAATTCAATAAATCCTTATAACTTCCATAAATCCTATAAATTCTACAAATGCTATAAATTCTATAACTTCTATAAATCCTATAAAGTCTATAAATTCTATAAATCCTATAAATTCTATAAATTCTATAAATTCTACAAATTCTACAAATTCTACAAATTCTACAAATTCTATAAATTCAATAAATTCTTATAACTTCCATAAATCCTATAAATTCTACAAATGCTATAAATCCTATAAATTCTATAAATTCTATAAATTCTATAAATTCTACAAATTCTACAAATTCTACAAATTCTACAAATTCTACAAATTCTATAACTTCTATAAATTCTACAAATTCTATAAATTCTACAAATTCTATAAATTCTATAACTTTTATAAATCCTACAAATTCTATAATTTCTCTACACTTCAGAGAGAGAAAAAAATTGCGGGAGGCGGGGGGGGGGGGTTTGACGCGTGTGTACACTATATTCCGATCACGGAAGCAAAAGAGAAAATTGGATCATTGCTCGGTCACCCTCGTGGCGTTCCGGAACACACACGCGTTACCTCGTACATCTTTATTCCGTTTTTACATATATGTATGTTGTATACGCGTTATACGTACATATACATGTCGTTCGCAACGTACGAAACAACGAGGGAAGATGACGCGATGAAAGAGAATGGAAGATATGACGTGGAAGTCTCTCAAATTGGCGTTTATGCACGCGCGAGTTTGCACAAAGTGGATCACGAGATCAGCAGTGCCAGTCGCACTGATTGCCACGACTTCAATCGGAACGCTTAGTGCAACGGCGTTTTTCGTACACCCGTTGTTCATTTTATTTTTACTCGCGATTTTTCACGCGCATTCACTCGATTCGTAAATCTTTTCATTTTTGGGAATACGTTTTTGGGATCGGTTTATTGAGTCGGATTTCATCGTTGATCGTCATCTATCACTCCGAACGTGAATCTTCGTACGATTTTAATTTGCCTGTTCGAACGAAATTTTGTGAAAAGGAATTTTTTTTTTTCGTATTTATTTGAAAAGTTGGGTTATTCGTACGATATTTCGCGCGGTTGATTAGACATTTTGGAGAGTAATTAATGTTTTGATGATTCATTCGGTTAAATCGACCGTTGATAAAATATTTTGGTAATGAATTTAAAATTTTGGGAATCTAAACACGATTTTGACAATGAATATAAAATTTTGAGAATCGATACAAAATTTTGGCTATTCGTTAACTTTTTGTTTATTAATTGAAACAAAATTTTGCCATTCAATTAAAACTTTTAAAAATTGAAACACAACTTTCGCATTAAATTTAATATTTTGAGAACGAAAACACAATTATGGCGTTCAATATAAACATTTTTCAAATGAAAACCAAATTTTGGCAATTAATAGAAAACTCCGGTGAATATTAAAAAATATTGGCGATTGATTAAAAAAAAAAAAGAATGAACAAATGGCAAAATATGTTAAAAATTGATTGATAACTCATATGAATTAAAACATATATTTCGCGATAACCTAATAATTTCGGCGAGCAATAAAAAATATACTTGATCATAAAAAAAATCGTACAAATTCATTTTTAAAAAATTGACATTCAACGAAAAAAAAAAAAAAAACATCTGTCGATTAACAAACACAATTCAAATAAAATTGTGCGTTGGCAAAGCTAACTGCGATTTGAAATATTTCGAATGACCATTCGTTGGTTCCGCGATTTAAAGAATTATCACGATGAACGTTCGAGTTGATAGCGATTGCGATGAAACGGGTAGCTTAATTGAAACTCGATAAAACTGCGGTCGCGAAAACATCCGTGACGGAGGAAAGAGGATGGAAAAAAAAGAACAAAAACAAAAAAAAAAAAAAGAATCGTCGCACAGTTCCAGCAACGTTTAACCACTTCGTCATTTATTTTTGTTCTCCAGGAGGAAAGCTTGGACTTAATGGGGCAATATAAACCCGAAATATTCTGCTAGAAGGTAATTTGCTTTGTCGTTATTGTTTCGCTTGTATAATTTATTTCTTTTTTTTTCTACTTTTTTCTTTCCTCGCGTTTATCTATGGTTTTTTTTTTTGTCGTTTTGACTTTCAATTTTTTTTTTTTCATTAAAAAAATATTTTTTTGTTTTTTTTTTCTTGTTTTTTTTTTTTTTTTTTTAATGCGTTGTTTTTTTCGTACGCGTTTTGTCATTGCGTTTAACGTTTATCACGCACGTTATTTTTTAGTGCATGGCCCGCACCCACGCTTGAAAAATTAAAGAACGTTTTTATTTACGCTTATCTCGTTTTCGTTAAGCGAATCGTGCTGCATGATTGTTTGCGATATCGGTTTTTGGTTTTTCGTGTTTTTCCGTTGTATCCATCATTACTCTCGTGCATTGTTGTTTTTCCCCCCCTCCCTCCCTCACCTCGAATCCACAATAATTATTTCTATTTATTCCCCATTTTTTATTACTTTTATTACCATTTTCTTACCTTTTTTTTATATTTATAATTTACTTATTTTTTGTTTATTTTGATACTTGTTTGCTTTTTTTTTTAATTTTACGGGTATTTACGAAAATACGATTGACTTTCTCCGCCTTGGTCTCTCGTCCCTTTTTCTTTTCTGGATAGCGCATCGAAGTATGAAAATGCATAAAAAATAATAATTTTAAAAAAGAGTGCAACGTGTCATTGGATGATTAATTAAAAAAAAAAAAAAAAAAAAAACGGCTGTACTCGATCAGAGCTGAAAATAGCACGAAAGCCTAATTTTCATTTATCTTTTTCGTCAATTCTTCACTAATTTTTCATTTTTTTTTTCTTTTTGTCAATTAATTTTACTCGAAAAATACTCGATCATCATGAAACTTTGACAGTTCGGTTACCTTATCATAAAATATCGTTCAAGCGAGAATAATTTACGGTCGAACTACCGTGTTTGGAGAATTTGTTTTTTTTCTTTTCTGGTTTTTTTTAGTTTTTTTTTTTTTTTTT
>JAPYZI010003157.1:0-23919 GCA_030523105.1 Ophioninae sp. A BG-2022a | reverse complement strand
TTTTTTTTTTTTTTTTTTTTTTTTTTTAAGAGGGCATTCTTGTGTTAGGGAGTTATTTAGTGACACGGAAATACTCGTTTCCGGTTTATTGATATTCTAATGTTCGAGGGACAAATTTATGGTTTTACCGGAAACGTCTAGGGAAAAATCTCGTTTGGATATTTCGTATGTTTATAACTATTAAATCGTTTAGTGAAAAGTTGAAAAATAATTCGTTTGTTTATAATTATGAGTAATGACATGTATTTGTAATAATATGTTTATAATAATGAATAAATATTTAATAAATATATAATAATAAATAAATAAATAAATTAATTAATTAATCGATTTCATGATTCTTTCATTAAATGATAGAATGTATTATTTATTTATTTATTAATATTAATTATTATTAATAAAATTATAAAAATAATTAACAGTTTATTTTCTGAAATGATTGGACTTATTATCAATTGAATAATTGAGTTATCAATAATTCGTTTAATTTACTCAATCCACCTTTCGAGATCCAAAATTCTTCAAATTTTTCAAAATTTTTGTACTTTTTTATTATCCATCCAGCAATACATCAACAATGGTGAAATTTGAACAAAAGGTTCGTCGAGTTTGAAATGTCTGGTTTTAAATTTCGTGTACGATTGCTTCCTCGAGATTTTTTATTTTTCAAAATTACGAAAAAATTTTTGCGATTTGAAAAAAATTCATTCAGCAATTCCTTAATGGAAATAGTTGAATAAAATGTATAATTTTTTGTTCTCTCTCGTGCTCTCTCTGTCTGAACTATAAGGAGGGCACGTTTTGATCGAGAGTGTGGGAACCGTGGTCGACCCTGTGGTCAGAGATCGAGTGTCCGATACTTTGCAGATCGGTTACTGTATCGCCGATCATCGGAGAGCAAAAAAATATTCTTCCAGAGGAATAGAGAGAATAATTGATCAACCGCGTTTGGCACGCTTCTCGAGCGATTCTGCAGTGGTAAAAGTACGATACGAGACAACCGAAGACAAATTTTTCTCCCTTACTTGGGAATTCGATTGCTCATTCACTTTTATTTTTTTTTGCCAGTGATTTTTGTGTATCGATTTTTTTTTGTAACAGCGAATAATTACTAGTGTATTGAACCAATTGTTTAATTTATTTAAATACTTCATTGATTTTAATGAGTTGTTATAAATTAAATATATAATTTTTTTTTTTATAAATTAGATATATAAATCATTTATATATTTAATTTATTTCAATGAATTATTTATTTAAATTATTTATCTACTAAATGGATTTCAACGACTCGTTTATTCAAATGGTAATACCATGTAGAGGATAATGCTTTTAATTATCATTTTTAAATAAAGCATTTTCAATTTTTCAATTCATTTGCTTTATTTTTTTATTTATTTTTTTTTTTTTTTCATTTTGAAATAAAATTTATTATAATATGAGTCATTCCATCTATAACTCATAATAATAATAATAAATAATAATAAATGATTAAATAAAAAAATAAAATAATAACAATAATAATAAAAATAATAAAGTTAATATTACGTGTTGTTCCTACATAAATATACATCGAAAATAATAAACCCAAATAATTGGGGATCGAGCTTTGATTCATTTTTTCTGCTCAACCCCTTAAAACAATTATTCTCGTCTGTTGCGCTCCGCGTATGCTTTGATGACGGAGGGAGTACTGCCTGTTCTTTCTAGCAGGCCTGCGGGTTGCGTAATCCCTCGATTCTCGACAGAGCTTAGATTTTTGCTCGTTATGTAGTCGAGGGAGAAAATAAGTCGATACACGAAAGTTGAACCACGTGGTATCGATCTCTTTCTATCTCTCTCTAAGAAGATGATAAAATAATAAACATAATAATATTTATTATTATTATTCTCACTTCCTTTATTTATTATTTATTTTATTTTATCAAGTATATTTTTAAATTTTTTTAAATTGTATTATGTATTTCATTTATTATTGTGCTCAGTTATGGCGTTATGTTTTTTTGTTGTTATTTTTTAAATTAATTTTTGTTAGGTATTTTTTATTTATTTATTTTTAAGAAAATTTTTAAAATTATTTTGTATAATTTTAATTGTAATGAAATAATAATAATAATTCTACCTTCGAAGGATATTGATCGATAAATCGAAACTGGAACGTGTTGCTCCCCGCCCAATTTTCTTACGATCTTGTCAAACTGCCAAAACGAATTCTAGGGAATACATCGATGCGAAAACGCGGCAAGTGTTATTTTACTCGGTTGGGCAAGCCCGGTAAATCAAGCCATAAATTCCTTTGCATTTGCGAAGATCAGCGATCGCGGACTTTTTTTTCTTTGGTATTTTCATCTCTAGTGATTTTTTTCGAAAAGTCCTAGAAATATGAAATTTCTGGTCGAAAAAATTCGGTAGATAAATAATTGAAATTAATAATTCATAAAAATAAACAAAAAAATGATTTACATAAACAATTAATTGGATTAAATTTAATATTTAAAATTCAATAGAAAGATCATAAAAAGTAAAAAATTATTGTAGTAAATTATTTACAATTCAATACATTAATAATTCAAATTAAAAAGTCATTGAAATAAATGTAATATTTATAATTCAATGAAAAGATAACAAAAAAAAATTTTAATCATTGAAATAAAATTGAACGAGTATAACAATTTAACAAGTTAACAATATAAAAAAATTAATCATAAAAACAAATAAATTGCAGAACTGAAGAAGAAAAATAGGTTGAAAACGCCCGTTTGACAAGATGGCCGAGCGTTCGTCGATTGGCGCTGTCAGTGAGCGTCAGGAATCCGAACTAGGCGAGCGCCTGATGGTAGGCAGCCGGGTATACATCCGTGCAATTCTAGCATCGATTTTCATCGAAGAAGGGGCGGATCGAATAAATATTCAAATCTTCGAACCATTCAATGATGAACATTTTTATTCAATTACAATAATAATAGTATTAATAATAATCAATAATCAATAATCAATCGTTAATAATAATATTAATAATAATCGTCACTTTGCGCCGTAAAATTCTAGTAGTACGAGTTCGCGTTAGTCAAAATTCGCGATCAATAATAATAATAACATTACGCGTCACTCCTCAATCTTTTAACACTCAAAATTAAATACGCATGTAGATAACGATAAAACGTTTTTCGATCGAAAAAAAAAAAAGAAAAAAACGAACGTTCTAAATCCATGAAAAATGAGTACGAACGAGCGCCATATATATATATATATATATATATATATATTTATATTATATACAATAATAACGTCATTAAGATTAACTGTTCCTTCTCAAATTTCCCCCTCCCCCCCCCCTCGCCCTCGATTTCCGGAATTTTTCGTTTTTCCTCGAAATTACTGTTTTTTTTTTTTGTTGTTTTTCTATTTTTTATCGTTTTGAAAAATCGGGTTCGCGGAGGAACTCTCGAAGGAATCCTCGTTTCCGTTGCGTCACGTGACTCCCCGTGGCAAGTCTTTGAGGTACGCGTAATATTTTTTTAAAATTTTCTTTTTCACTCCAACCGAGAAAAAGGCAGCCAGGCAGGTTGTTCTCGTATTTTTCTTTTTTTTTAGCAAACACACACACACACACAGTCTCGCTAAATTCAAAACGATTTTTTAATCGATCATTAATTTACGCAACTACCGTTGGGTTATCTCTCCATTGTTTTTTTTTCCTCCCCTCTTTGTTAATTCTACGAATATATATATTTTTTTTCTTCTTCCTTATTTATTAATGTATTTTTTTTTACCGCACCCCCCCTCCCTCCACCCCTCCCCTCTCGCCCCACTCGAATAAAGGCGAGGATTTTTCGATACTTTTTTTTTTCACGTTTGCGGATGAGTCCAAAGAGCTCTGGTAACTTTTCGATCGAGAGGGGAATCGCTGCACCATAAATCGTAGAATCATTTTTTTCCATCTTTTTTTTTTTTTGGTTTTTGAAAAAATAAATATTTTGTTCCTGAACTGTACATAAAGAGAGAGAGAAAGAGAGAGAGAGAGAGAGAGGGGGGGGGGGGAAATATTACAAATTTATTACCCCCCCCTTAAATTTTTTTTAAAACCTAAAAAAATATCTAAACCAGCCTACAGGTCTACAAAAGCGTTCCTTCTTTTTAAATCTCTTCCTTGACATTTTTTTTCTTTTCATTTTCCTAGTGAAATCTTTTTTCTTGATTTTTGATTCCGGGCTGAGCGAGGCTCAGATCGAGAGTGGTGACCGTACGCGCGCACTGCAAAGAATATTCAAAATCCAAACTCGATAGTACTGAAAATTTAATGGTGCGTGTGTGTATTTTTGAAAAAAAAAAAATAATAATAATAATTTAACAATAAAACATTTATTTTCGTCGGTTCGATCGTTTTGGGCTTCGTTTGGGCTCGTTTGGGCATGTGTGTGTCTCTTTTGTATTTATTCATTTATTTGTTTTTTTTTTTTTTTGTTAATTCAACACGTAAAGCGGTAAGGCATTGTCGGATATGTCAGCTGAGAAATATATCTGGCCGTTCGGACCGCGCGTTTCGTAAGCCGCTTACAAAAATATTCCTTTTTATTATTTATTTATCCATTATTGTTATTATTATTATTATTATTATTATTATTATTATTATTATTGTTATTAATATTAAGAATA
Organism: Ophioninae sp. A BG-2022a; assembly: GCA_030523105.1. NCBI lineage: Eukaryota > Metazoa > Arthropoda > Insecta > Hymenoptera > Ichneumonidae > Ophioninae sp. A BG-2022a. The sequence goes on along the minus strand of JAPYZI010003157.1, from coordinate 19,263 downwards.
TTATCAATATTATTATTGATTAATTGATTAATTCATTTTTTTTTTCGTTTTCATCGTCTTTGGGATTTCACAAGTTTTTTTTTCTCCCCCTCTCCCTCCCTCTTTCTTTCTGTTACGAATTTTGGATTTTTCTTTTTTTACGTTTCCGTTAATCGAGAGGAATATTTTTTAAATTTATTTGCTTCTTCTGTTTTTTTTTTTTTTTTTTTTTTTTTTTTTTTTTTTTTTTTTTTTTTTTTTTTTTTTTTTTTTTTTTTTTTTTTTTTTTTTTTTTTTTTTTTTTTTTTTTCGTTTTTACGATTCGCAAAAGAAAATTATGAAACGATTTATTTTTTGTTCTCTCTTTTTTTTTTTTTCGATGCTTTGTTTTGTGCACACTCCGGGCCATCGAGTTTTCGAGGGGAAAGGCACGAGAATGAGATAAACGTGTGTTTCTTTTTTGTTTCGTTTTTTTTTTCGTGATTAAAAACAATGTAAAACGTGGATTTCAGAGGGGCGGGGGGGGGGAGGCCCAGGAATCGATGAGAGGGGAGAACGTTGTGTTTTTTTTTTTGTCTTTTTGACGCTCGGTTTTTAAATATTTTTATTTTCTATTTTGGCACATACACTTGTCTCTTTCTCGTGCAAGCTTTCCTAATTATCAACTACGCGCTAACGAACGCTCGTACCCGTTTCGACGCGAAACCTCGTTTCCTCTCTCTCTCTCTCTCTCTCTCTCTCTCTCGTGTGACTTTGTACGAATTTTTTTGTGTGTGTGTGTGCCGGCATTTTTAAAATTTATTTTTTTAAATCGTATTTTCGTTATTAATTTTCGATAAGTCTCGGGTTCGATTTTTCACGGGCTCGTCGAACGCGATCGGTGAACGCCGAGTCCGAAAAAGTGGGGCTCGGTACCGTTGCTCGGAGTACACTCTAGTCCGCTCCGACGTTGCTCCTGCTAACTCTTACGATCGTATCTACAGGGAAAAAAAAAAACAAAAGGTCGGCGTCCTTGGAACTGGTGATTCGAAAAATGGCCCAAATCGCTTCGCAATGGCACCAAAATGGCCCTCAGCGCCTTGAAAATGGCCCTCAATGGCTTTAAAATGGCACCAAGTGACGCTTAAACGCTCTCAAAATGGCACTCAATGGCTCGAAGTTGCATATAATGGCCTCAATGAGCGGCGATATGGGGCCAAATGGCTCAAAATGGATGCGAAGTTCCATCAAATGACCTTGAAATTGCACCAATGACCTTGAAATGGAACCAATTGACCTTGGAATGGAATCAATTGACCTTGAAATCGGACCAAATGACCTTGAAATCGGACCAAATGACCTTGAAATCGGACCAAATGACCTTGAAATCGGACCAAATGACCTTGAAATCGGACCAAATGACCTTGAAATGGCACAAAATAGCTCCAGATCGCCGCAAAATGACACCAGATAATCCAAAATCGTACCGAACCTCCAAAGTGCGAAGAAAAGAGCACAGATCCTTTGGCACGAAACACGCGTCGTTTATACCCCCTTAAATCCTCTCTTCCGTTTTCTTTCTTTTTTTTTTTCGAAGTCGAAGTACTCGGTATCAATTTTTGTCAATTTTTTTGTTTCGTTTTGGGTTTTATATCACTTTCAGGAATTTATATTTTTTACAGCCTGCTTTGACTCAATAATAGTTCTTTTTTTTTCGATTGGTCGATCCGAATGGTCGATTCGTTTCTGTTTGTCGCGTGTAGATCGTCGAACAGAATTTCACGGTCGATTACTTTTATTTTCGTTTTTGACTCGTCGATTTTTCGTCCGGTTTGTTCATCAACGAGTCTCTGCCCTCTTGTTGACGGTCGAGGAGGGTCCACTCGAGATTACTTCGAGACGAAGTTTCGCAGCATCCCACAGGAGCAGGTTTCTTTCTCTCTCTCTCTCTCTCTCTCTCTCTCTCTCTCTCTCTCTCTCTCTCTCGCACTTCTTAATTACGTAATTAATTCCGCGCAGCTTCACAAAGGTTTCATCAGCGGTTGAGCCGGTTTTCCATCTTTTCGTACCACCGACCGCGCGCGCGTTTTTCCTTACGCTCATTTCCGTCATTTTTGTCTTTTTTTCCAAACATCATTTCTGCCATTCATTATATTATTATTATTATTTTTTTTTTTTTTATTTTCGCGCGCACTCGTCGAAGTTTTCCGGGCGCGTTGACACTCGCACGATTTCTTCCGTTCTCGTCCATAGTTTTTTTCGTTTCTCATTTTTTGGTTTTTGGAATTTCGAAAAAAAAAGTGTTTTGGTTCTTTTTTTTTCGATCGTTCGTCACTTTTCGTATCGTCGATAGTCCGAAGCACCCCCGGGGTAATCCTCCTCCAAATACTCTTCCTCCTCCTCCCCCTCGCCCTCGTTTTCGTCCCCGGTCACCCGGAGAGGTCGCCTCGTGCTGGAACTCCAGTATCTCCAGGGCGTACTCCCAAATGAGTATCACGAGGCTGACGACGAGGGCACGAGCTCGGGCTAAGGTGGCTCCGGCTCCGAGCTCGGCGATTCCTGCTACGCCTCCAAAAAAATCAACGCCGTTGGCTTCGGCTCGAGATTGCTCTTCTTTGCTTCGACCACGAGGAACTCGATCTCGTTACGATCCCGCCGGGCGAAAGACTCCGCTATCAAACGCGCCACTTCCTGGTGATGCAAACCTGAAACGCGTCAAAAACGCTATTTAAAAAACATTTTTTTTTTTAATTTTTTACAGGGTGAGAGAAAGAAATATTTGGAGGGGGAAAATAGCCGAATTTATGGATATTTTTTTTTGAATATTGAGAGATAATCATTTTATTGACGATTTACACGAATTTTTAGAAAAGGTTTGATGTCTGATACACATGTTTGGGTTTGTTTGGGTTGCTCTGTTTTATTTATATTTTTTAAATTATTTTTTTTTATCGGTAGATATTTTATTTATTTATTTGTGATTTGTTAGATTTTTATTTTGAATATCTTTGATTGTTTAGTTTTGGAATTAAATTGCGGGTTATGAGTACTTCCGAATGTTTTTCTTATCGTGTATACTTCAATTAAAGTTTCTTTTGTAGGTCGGCGTTGTATATAGTAAGTAATAAAATACTAACCTTCGACCTTGTAGCCGTCGACTTCGAGTATTAGCTGACCGACCTCGAGACCACCCGCTTCGAAAGCCGCTCCGTTGTCCTGGGTGAAAAAAGGCAACGAAACGAGGTCAAAAATAAAAAAGTTATTTACGATCGAAAATTATTATTTTTCGTAGCTCGGGTTACGTAACTTTCTTTCGACCGTTAATTATACGATGAGTACGTTTGTTTCAATGAAAGTCGTATTTTCATGAAATTTGCATTTTAAGTGGCTATAATCAATTTTCTTCTGATGGAAGTATCCTCAGGATGAAGTTGAAACTTTACAGATGGTTGATAAAGTGTCTTGCCTATGGGCAGTATTTTTTTCGTCAAAAAATATGAAAAAACAACGGAGTTATTAATTTTTTTAAGGCGAGTGCTGCCAGTTGTCCTAGAATCCGAGACTTTCGGAGACATCAAGAAAAAAATTAATAACTCTGTTCTTTATCAATATTTCCCGACCAAAAAAAAACTGTCGTTAGACGAGACCCTCTATCAATTTTCCACAAAATTCCAACCCAATCCTGGGAATACTTTGGTCATAAAAAAATGGTGAACTTTTGAGCGAGAGTCTCCAGGCTCTAACGATCACTCGAAGCACTCGCACAACAAAAATTAATAACTCCGTTATTTACCAATATTTTTCAACGAAAAAAAAACTGTAGTTAGAAGAGACTCCCCATCAAACGTGTCTAAAATTTCAACCCCATCCTGGCGATACTCTCGTCAGAAAAAAATAGGGAACTTTCTTTTTTTTTTCGTTCAGTGGTCGTTCGTTTTTTTTCGTTCGATACTCACGTGGATATTGATGATCCTCGGAAGGGGATGTTTCGTGTTGGCGCCGCCCTCGATAGCGATTCCGAGTATAGATTTTGTTTTTTTAACGGTGATCCTGAGATTGCCATGATGATCGGGAACGACGAGGGCGCCGTCTTCGTCCCGCCTGTCGGACATTTCGCTTCTCGCGAGACGCTGAGCGCTGTGGTGACGCCTGGGTGGTCCGCCGGTGCCCGAATTACCCGTCGAGCCGCTGCCACCACCCGAGCCACCCTCCTCGAGCAACTGAGCCTCCTGCATGTCGAAGCTTCGGGAGAGCTTGTGCCCGAGTTCCTGCAGTACGCCCGATGCCAATCGAAAATCGAATCAAATTTTTTTGTCCCCCGGATATGACGCGTAAATTATGTGAGCCTGGCGCGGCGAGTTTTTCGGGTGGTTTCGTGTCGATTGGTGGTTGGTCGTGGCGGGGGTGGAAAAGGAGAATATTTTGCGTGCCAAGAAAGTGCACCGGATCGCTTGTGCCATTTTTTTGCTCTTCAATCGTTTTTCACTAGCTAATTTATTTATTTGATCAATTATATCTTATTTTACTTTCAATTTTTTTCATTTTTTTCCAAAATCAAATATTTTTCTTTTTCTTTATCGTGAATTTCGAAGCACGTGAATATACATTTATATTTGATATATTTACGTGCTTTTGTATATGTGATATCGAGTAATTAACATTAGCGATAATAGTAGTAATAGTGGATAATAATAATTATAATAATAATAATAGTAACAATGAGACATGCTTTGCTGATAGGCTGCCTGTGGTAGGGTGTTGGTGGTGCTCGGAGAGTGGTGGTGTCGCGTTATTATTCGTAAACATATTTATTTGTAAATAAAATTTAAAAAATATTAATCAAGACACATTATCTATTAAGCAGAGAGAGAAAGAGAGAGAGAGAGAGAGAGAGAGAGAGAGAGAGGTATGATGTACAAATCGACCGGACAATCTTCGACCATCAATAATTAAAAATACAATATTTTTTTTTAATACACAACTTAATTTTATGTTTTTTATCGTTTTTACTTCGATGGTATTTTTCGTAGTATTTATTTATAATTATTTTTTAATTACCCTCATTCGAGCTCGACTAAGCCAATCGATTTATTTCCTCGATTATTTACTTTGACAAAATCTTCGTAAGTTTCCAAAATAAAAAAGAAACAAAAAATTTTTTTTTAAAGTCAAAAATCCGTCGATTGTTAATCAATTTGAGAAATCCTCGTTTTCCAATTCGAAAAAGTTGAAACTAATAAATTTGAGAATTTTCGTTCACAATAATCGTATTAATTCCCGTTAAAAATTCATTTCCTCCTCAAAATCTAAATGTATTTACTCGTAAATTTGTTTATCGTCCATTTATAATTGAATTAAAAATTCAGAATTTTACTTCCGGTTCTAGGATACGCATAGATCCTTTTTTTCACATCGAAACTTTCGTCAGGCGACGATTTTTTTTTTTTTTTTATTATACTTTTGGCTTTCGTCCAATCCGATAATAAATTGAGTTCAAAAACTTTTTGAAAATTAACACTCTCGTTGTCAGATGAGTGAATAGTGAATGTTCGTGCATGCCAAGACATCTAATTATCGTGCTCGATAATATATATATATATATATATATATATATATATTTATTTATATATATATATACACACATTTATATAATAAAAAATTAAGGGGGAGAGAGAGAGAGACAGAGAGAGCATGGTGCATGACATCTAAAGAAGTAAACACGTAAAAACACGTCTATGGACACTATTCTCGTCTAGTTCTAGATCAAAGAACACGCAATTATCAACTTTCGAGCTTCTCCACATTTATCCTTGGTCGTTCCTTCTTTTCTTTCGTTTTTTCGTTTTTTTTTTTTTTTAATTTTTCCCCCTCCGAAAATGTCACTACGAGTGTGATAATTCGTGAAAAAGCATGCGAGACAAAACAATTATTTTCGTCGTGTGTCATCAAGGGAGAAACGAAAGAAAAGAAGGAAATAAAAAAAAAAAAATTGATAATTGATTAAACGAGACCTGCCGATTCTGGAGAATGATTAAGGTGTTACTGGATGGACGTTCGGGTCCAAAAAAATTTGACGATAAAAAAATGTCGATTTTTTACATTTTATTCGTACGGTCGAATTATTTTATTATTGTCAATAATTATGGAAAACATTAATATTTATATTAGGTTTTCCAGGGGTCGATGATTAATTCAGTCTGTTTATTTGAAAATTTACACAATCAATCGCTAGATCCTTCATCTTGATGATATAATATTTTTAGTATTTAATTATATTTACCTATAATTTGTCAATTTATAAATACTGAATTTTAAAAGTGATAAAAAAAATGGTAATATTATTTTTGTAATTTTTCAATATGTATATATATATATATTTATAAAACAATTAAATGATTAATTAAAGAATTCTAAAATAATACCCACATAATTATTCCATCAATGACCAATAACCCTTAAAATTTCCAAAAGCTTAGACTTTTTTTTCATCCACCCAGTGATACCTCAAAAAAAAAAAAAATATATTCCGGCTTTTCCTCTCCTCGAAAAAAAAACGAAAAAAAAATTGCCCGTTGGTCGAGTGGGCGAGATCGAGAAAAAATAAAATCGTACAAAAACGAAATAAAAAAAGGGTGCGAGATTCTTTCGCGTCAAGTTCTTTGCGTTTGAGCGGTTCTCAAATTCTCTTTTGTATTTTTCAAAATTTGTACTGTATATTTTTTTTTGTATTTTTTGTTTCGGGTATTTTTTTGTTTGTTTTTTTTTTTTGTTTTTTTTTATTTGGTCAAAACTTACGAGGGGTCTGGCGCCCCAGTACCAGGATTTGACGCGCTGAGTAAGACCACCGAGCAGGTGGTTTCTCCAACCACCGAAACCTCCACCACCTCCTCCTCCTCCTCCACCCTCCGAGCTCCTCTCCTCCCTTCCATCGTCCTCATCCTCAGTATCACGATCCCTCTCTCCTTCTCCTCCACCTCCACCACCTCCTCCTCCACCTCCTCCTCCTCCTCCTCCTCCTCCTCCTCCTCCTCCTCCTCCTCCACCTCCTCCTCCACCTCCACCTCCGCCACCTCTTCGACCATTACCAATCATCTCGGCGTCGCTACCATCGCAACACCCGTCGCTTTCCTAGCGCAACAACATCAAGAAGAAACACCACCAGCGCGCCCGGCACCGAACACCAGCCCGCAACGCCCCCAACCCAACCGACAACCCCAAATTAGACCACGTTGTTTCATTTATCTCGACCGCGACGCGGCCCTCGTCAACCTAATTATTCTCTAACCTAATCTTACGCATTATTTGTTATTATTATTGTTATCATTATTGCTGTTGTTGTTGTTGTTGTTGTTGTCGTTGTTGTTGGATATTACATAATATATTAATGATATATTATTATATATTTATGTTTGGGTTTGTTTGTATAACCTGATCCTACCTATTATCATTATTATTATTATTACATTGTATAATATATATATCAACAATATATTGATATATTAATATATCGATATATTAATATATTGATATATCGATATATTAATATATTGATATATCGATATATTAATATAGCGATATATTGATATATTAATATAGCGATATATTGATATATTAATATATTGATATATTAATATGATAATATATATTTATGTTCGGGTTTGTTTGTTCAACCTAATCCTACCTATTATTATTATTATTATTATTATTATTATTATACATACTAAAATATATCAATAACATATTATTATATATTTATGTTTAGGGTTCGTATACACTCGGAGAAATTCGGACATTATTCTCGGCATACTTTCCTATTCGTTGCGGGATTACTTTTGGTAAGAAGTTGACAAATTTTTTCATTTTATAATCTTCAATCCCTCAAGGGATGATTTTCAGGAAGAATTTGAGAATTTGATTTAAAAAAAACGTATTTATGAGTGAGGCAGGGAAATAGAACGTTTAATGCCATTGAAGTAGGCACGAACGGCACAAAGAATTTCACAGTCATCGTTAGGTCGTTGTACTCCCGAGCGCACGAGGCTAATTAGCGATTTTAATTATTTTCTCCGTTTGTACACGCATGTTTATGTGTATTTTTATCCACGCGTTGGGCCGACGACTCGTGTCACTTTAGCATGACGAACGTAGATAAATTCTTTTTTTTTTTTACTGCAATTGTTTATAAATTTTCTTTCCGTAAGAGGAGAAAGTATGATAATTGTCAAAAAGAAACGATTATTCGTTAAATCAAATAAATAATAATAATAACAAAATAAAAATAATTCATCGATTAATTATTGAATTAAATAATTTAATTAATTAATTATTTAACAATAATTTATCGATCGTAAATGAAATAATAATTATTGATAAAATCACATAATGATTAATTATTGACTTTATCAAATAAAAAGCAATGGGTAATAATTAATAAATGAAAAGAAGAAATTAAACTCGCGAAATTTAATTGTCGACTTTTAAATCGTGGAATTTAAATTCCATTAATTCTCTCTCTCTCTCTCTTTCTTCTTGTCCCCGTTATTGTTAAAATTATCATAAAAAAATAATGTTACAAACTAGCCTATCAGTTATGAAAAATAAGTTTGTTCGTTTGGGTTTGTTTGGGTTTGTAAGATATGAAAAAAAAATTGATTTTTTGGGTTTGTCAGGTATGAAAAAAGAATTTGTTTGCTTGGGTTTGTTTGGGTTTGTCAGGTATGAAAAAAAAATAGTTTGTTTGGGTTTATTTGGGTTTGTCAGGTATGAAAACAAAAATAGTTTGTTTGGGTTTGTTTGGGTTTGTCAGGTATGAAAACAAAAATAGTTTGTTTGGGTTTGTCAGGTATGAAAACAAAAATAGTATGTTTGGGTTTGTCAGGTATGAAAAAAAAAATAGTTTGTTTGGGTTTGTCAGGTATGAAAACAAAAATAGTTTGTTTGGGTTTGTCAGGTATGAAATAAATGTTGTTTACTCCGATTTAAAAGAAAAACTAAGAAAAATAAAAATAAAAAGTGTACGTTGTAAAGTTTTGTCGTTGGGTGAAAAGGAAGGAGAAGGCGTCGAACTTGGGCTCCGGACAACGCGGCGTCGGAACTTTCTCCGTAGCTTGTGAACGTTGCAAGAATGCACCGAGAGGCGAATAAATTTTCACATTGAACTCTCTCTCTCTCTCTCTTTCTCTCTTCCTTTATCCGTTTCTTGTTTAATTCATTACTGATTCATTATTTTTTTTCCCCTTTTATTTTTCGTTCCGTTTATCTCGATCCAGCGATGCGGAGATTCGATTACGATCCGCGATCTACTTTTCCCCCCCGGGAGGAAACATTGTCTCTTTGTTTTCCCGGAGATTCAATTCGTCCACTCCAATTATCGTAATTAGAAAAATTTTCGTGTCGAGTCGACCTCGGCTCAATCGAGACCTGCCCCAATTTCATCATGGACTGTTTGGCCATTCATTCGTTTCGTGCTTCCTTCCCCTCTTCGTTATTGCGTTTCTTTTTTTTTGCAATGTTCCTTTTTTCGTTAAAAAATCATTACATATCGAAAAATTGAGACTCCCACATTTTTTCGACGCGCAAAAATAATTGCCTTCTCATTTTTTATCAGTCATTTTGGACAAGGACTTTTCAAGGGCAAATACGGAAAAAGATTAATTCAATTAAAAAAGGATCCTCGATTTTGGAATGTTACTAATATCGAATTGATCAATTTAATTTATGAAATATTATTGATTTTTTTTTTTTTACGTCACTGATAATAATTAATTAAGCCAATTAGTGAAATAGTAATTAATTTGTGAAGTTCGCAAAACAATGAGCTAATTACTCAAGAGGTAATTAATTTTCTAAGTTAAGTCGTAGTTAATTACATCCAATAGGAATTAAAAATTCACATTTTCAACGTCACATTTCTCAAATAAAATGAAAAAAAAAAAATTTTAATTACTCAATTAGAAACAAAAACAGAAATTTTGGCACGTACCAAAAAATAACGAAAAAAGTGAATTATTCTATCTGTAATAAATTGACCAAGCTAACAAAACATCGAGCCGATTAGTACAGAGATAATAAATTTTCAAAAATTCAACAAAAAAATTAAATCCGTAAATTTCCAAGTTAAATAATTCAATGAGTCGATCTTTTTAAAAAAAGTTACTAATTAATACCAAATTTCACCAGTTTGAATTATTCAATAAGTAAATTTCTTCTTAAACAACATTTGTTCCCCAAATAAAATAATCAAATAAATCTCAAATCATCTAAAAATGTTAATTCGTTGAAAATCGATATTATCCTTGAAACGAACTATTTTTTTCTTTCTTCCTCCCCGTTGTTTATAAAATGATCGATCGATTGGATATAATCGTGTCACGATTGGTTACCAAGCTCCTCGATATTTTCGACCTCGATTCGAGGTCCTGGCGAATTTAATTCTCGAGACGAGAATCCTTCTTTTTTTCGAGAATGAAAATCAGCAAGCGTGGGATATTTTAAGGGGGTGAAGGGTTTTTATTATCCGATAACTAAATATAAATAAATAAAAATTAAAGGTTGACTCCTCCTCGAAGGTTGACTCCGTCTCTTTTCCACTCGGGCAAACCCAAACGCCATGAGTCATGCCGGGTTAGCGAGCAAGGTAAATAAAAAGAGTTCGGGAAGTGGAGAGATAGTCACGACGAGAGGGTACCCCTCGCGAGGATTTCTTGTCCCTGCTGCTCGTCGATGTATAGCCAGGTCAAAGGAGAGGATCGACCGAGTTTCTCCATGAATCAGCTCGCCACGGCCTCTTCTTCTTCGCCGCCGTCCGCACCTCATTCTCCTTCGCTTCTTTTGTTTATCTTTTTTTTTCTTTTTCACGTTGTTTTCTTGTTTTCTTTTTTTTTTCTTTCTTTCTTTTTCTTTTAAGTTTCTTTCACCTCGCCACGATCCCGGTATCACGTGCGACCCTCGTGCCTCTTTCGAATTTTCCTCATTGTTCTTTCGTCCTCTTGAATCGTAACCTCGATATATATATATATATTTTTTTTTGAACATTTACTTTTGTCACTAACATTTTGATTTTTTTTTTTTTAACGATTTATTTGATATTTGTCGCGATTTATCCAAGATTTATCGTAATTATTAAAATATTAATTTAACGTAATAATTCATTTACGTTGTGGCGTTATTTATCGTTATTTATCGAAGATTTATCGTAATTATTTAAATTCTAATGAATCGTAATTATTTATTTAAAATTGATCGTTTTTTTTTTAATCAAAGATTTATCCTAATTATTTAAATGTCAATCGATCGTAATTATTTATTCGAAATGTATCATAAATAATTATAATTTATGAAAAATTTCTACTAATATATCAAATAAAAATTTGTTAAAACGTTTATTTCCATTTGATCATAAAATATCGAAAATTCATCGGAAAAACTTATATACAATTAATTATTAATAGAAAAAAAAAAACGTTACAATCGATATCACGATTGTTGTTAATTGTTTAAACCAAACAAAGCGTTCTACTTAAACAAATATAATTAATTTTTATAAATGATTGTCATCGTTAAAATATAAGTTTAACGACAAAACGATAAGGTAATAGTTCCAAAAAAATAATAATAATATACATAAATAAAAATAGGTAATAATAAACGACAATAAATAACAATGAATTAATTCGGGGTTTCAAGAAACGTGCGATGATTGCAACTTGGCAACGTCGGTACAAACAATCACGAGTTTCCTTCTCTCTTTTATCGGTCTCCCTCGCTCTTTCGATGGAGTACTCGACCGGCCGAGCGGGTTGGGAGGGTGGGGGATATGTAGCCGCTACTTTCGTCTCTGTCAATCCAAACACCGTTCCGATTTTATTTCTCTTTCCTCCGAGTCTTCCTCCTCCCCTCCCCTTCGTCGTATCCAATCGGACTCCCCCTCCTATCTCCGTCCTTATTTTCCCGGGACACTTGCGGTCTCCCCCTCCCGTTTCTTATTTACTCGCATGAATAATTATTCAATGTGCAAAAAAAGTCGCGCTCATTTTATTTAAAAAATAATTATTATTTAACTGTTATTATTGTTTTTAAACCTTAATAATAATAATAATAATAATAATAATAATAATAATAATAAAACAAAGTCTTATTATTTAATAAGACTAGATTTATATATTTGTTTATTTACTTATTTATTCATTTATTCATTTATTGAGTAAGTATATATTAAAAACTATATAAATTAGTTAATTGTGTTAATATTGTTATTTTCAAATGAGATTTTTAATAATAATATGAAACATTGAATTGCAAATATTGAACACGTATTATATTTTATAGAAGTAACAATAACATAATAAAATTTTACTAAAATACAAATGAATATATATAGATAGTTAAATTTTCTTGAAACAATAAAATATTATATATTGAACATGAATGAATATTCATAAACATTTATATGTAATAAACGAATATATTTTTTTAATCAAATCATGAAAAATATTGTAATATTATATATAGATATTTAATAAATATTCATTAACATTTATATTCAAATATTGAATACAATTTAGTTAATAGTCTTGATAGTGTTAATTTTAAATGAGATATTTATACGAAACACAAATTAACAAATATTGAACACGTATTATATCTTTTAAAAATAGCAATAAAATAATAACAGTTTATCGAAATAATAAAATATTATATATCAAAGATTAACTGAATATTCATAAACATTTATAATTAAATATAGAATATTTAATTTTACAAATCATGAATATTCATCAATCATAAATATTTATTAAACATTTATACAACATATTTAATTGCATGCACAAAGCATCGCATTTCCATTACTCTCTCCCCCCCCCCTTCCCATTCGCTCTCTCGCTCTTTTAACCCCTTCCTCTCGGGTTTTTCTCCCCCCTCCCCTATCCCCTCTTTTCGCCTTTGAGTGCTTTCTCTCTCGCACTCCTCTCACGTGTATCGTGTCCAGGTAAAACTCAAACCTGGTCCGGTCTCTCTCTCTCCCTCTTTCTTTCTCTCTCCTCTCGGAGGCGAGTGTCTCGATCGAGTCGTCGTCTCGCGTGCCTCCTCTCGTTGTATCTCTCAGTCGAGCCAGCCGCGGCCTGGCGTGTGCACGTATATAAAAACAACAACAAAAAAAAAACAAAAAAAAAACGACACACACAAAAACCATCGTCCTCGACGTACCGCCGTAAACGTGGGCCATCGCGTATCAATTCGCACGCGATCTCGACCTCGCGAAGTTTTCACATCGGAACGTCAAAAACAAAAAAAAAAGAAAAACAAAAAAAAATTCGATCGTTTGTCAAAAGTACGAGCCAACAACGATGGACGAAAAAAAATCGTTAAAAAAACAATTGATTTATTGATTTTTGTATTTTTCCAATTTTTTTTTACGTTTTGTTTCTTTTTTTTTTTTGGGTGTTTAACTTTCGAATTTTTCGAAAGAATTTTCTCGCTGCATTCGACGATCCGAATAACTTTTGCAAGCGATTTAATTGCCACTGGATTTTCACCTGGCAGGTTGCCCGGATAATAGTAAGTATTCGCTTGACGAAACCAGCTTGCCCCCTTAAAGTGTTAATTCGTAGGTGCGAAACGATTCGCGATTACGAAAATTTACTTCGATCCCCGTGTTTGTGATCAATCTCGAAATCTCCCGTTTTTCCAAAAAAGAAATAACGTCTGAGAGGGGGAGGGGGTTGAACAAAAAAACAACAAAAAAAAAACGACGTTTTTCTCAACGTCGCTTTGTAAAAGTCCTGCGTGGACTTTTACGATCCCATTCCTTTCACTTTTTATGCAGCACTTGTCAATTGGCTATTTCCAGTTCCTGAGAGAGAGAGAGAGAGAGAAAAAGAGACAACTTCTCCCCCCCCCCCCCCACCTGTGATGTGTCACCCATCCGTATAGCGCGCAAATCTGTCGCTAATGGTTCGCTGAATTTACAGTGATGGAAGTTCGTTTTGAAAAAAATAATTTTTATTGTTTTACGTGAGTTCGTCTTGCTAAAGTGTTTTTTAAATTAATTTATTTATATATTATTATTAATCATTTTGGATGATTATTATTGGTTGTCATTATTGTTATTCATTATTTTTATTATTCTTATTATTTATTTTTACTATTGTTTAGAGCTAATTTTTCATGAATAATGTTTGAATTTGTCGAGCTGAGAATTATTATTATTACTGGAATTATTATCATTATTTTATGTGATTGCCTCGCGGTGAAAATTATTATTTCTATTTTCATCTTTTATGTAATTTTTTTTAATAATTTGAAATATTGTGCTGGATAAAATTCAGACTCGAGATCATGCTACTCCGCGAATTTCCGTTTCACTCTCTTCGTGCACGATCTAATCTTGAGATCCGGAAAAAAAGATCGATAAGATCTCCAGCTCGTTCCTGACCCTTTCTCTCTCTCTCTCTCTCTCTCTGTCTCTTTCACTCGAGTCTTCATTTTCTGGGTCAACGTTCCATTTTGTAAAACTCGATTTTTATAATCCAGCGAAATGAGATCGTAAAAATTGTGTGCCATTTCTGTACTCAGTTCACAGGCTTTTAAAAACGAAAATTTCGTGTCCGTTGATCACGCGGGATCATTCGTGCCTTTTTTCTCTCTCGTCGCGAATTTGCGAAACGATCGGTGGTCCCCCGAACGGGAAAGGGACAAGTAGGAACAAGTAAGAACAAGTAGGAATAAGTAGGAACAAGTGGGAACAAGTAGGAACAAGTAGGAACAAGTAGGGACAAGTAGGAACAAGTGGGGACAAGTAGGAACAAGTAGGAACAAGTAGGAACAAGTGGGGACAAGTAGGAACAAGTAGGAACAAGTGGGGACAAGTGGGCACAAGTAGGAACAACTGTGGACAAGTGGGGACAAGTAGGAACAAGTAGGAACAAGTGGGGACAAGTAAGAACAAGTGGGGACAAGTAGGAACAAGTAGGAACAAGTGGGGACACGTGGGGACAAGTAGGAACAAGCAGGAACAAGAAGGGACAAAATGGAACAAGATGGGACAATGAGGCACGGCAAGGAGGTACAAGGGCGGACAAGGAGAGACAAGTAGGAACAAGTAGGGACAAGTAGGGACAAAGAGGGACGAGTGGGACACGGAATGGTCAAAAGCGCGCGAGAGACTCGTGCGAGAGAGCTCCTGTTGCTCACGGTGCGTAGTACACTCTCGCGAACTAACTGTATATCGTTATACGGTACCGTCCGCGCGACGTCGGTGCTTCTTCTTCTTCTGCTTCTTCGGGGCTGTGGGAATTTATATTTTTAACCGGTTACACGCCGTCCGAGACGCCGATCCGTCCTCAGGAGCGAAAGAGAGAGAGAGAGAACGTTATCCATAAGCTTCTCGAGAAAATACTTATCGATCTTTTTGTGACGCTCGATGTATTTTCTTTTTTCATTTTTTTCCCCCTCCCCCTTCCTATGAATTCTTTCCATCGAGGATAGTTCGAATAAAAAAAGCAAAAAAAAAAACAACCGATTGATATTCGTATCGTGTTCGTGCGTCGAAATGATCGATGATTTTACCTTCCTGCGCGTCATTATTATTATCGTTGTTATTATTATTTTTGCCCTTAATTGATCAATCATGAATTTTCTTGTTATTGATTTTTTTTTATATTTTTTTTATTTTTATTGTTGTTTTTAATATTTTTTTCTTATCGATTTCCGCTTTATATTTTTTGTTGGTAATATTTTTTTGCATATTGTCGTTTTTAGGTTCGTTCGGAAATTCATTATCGATTTTATTATTGTTTTTTTTTTATTACTCTTCTGGGCTCTTGATTTTATCGATTCATTCGTTAAGAATTTGTTGCTGTTGTTTATTAATTATTCTTGGTGTTATTTACTTTTTTTTTTCTGTTTATAATTAATATGATTATTAATTAATTTCTGTTATTAATATTTTTGGGCTGTTAATTAATATGCTCATTAAATTCTTGCTGTAATTAGTATTGTTATCATCATTTGTTATTAATATTATTATTATCAACAAAAAATTATTAAAATTAAAAAAAAAAATCACGGAATAAAAGAAAAATCGAGAAGCGGGAATAAAAATAAGACATAAATCTGGGCAGAAATACAAATGCTTCGCCGAGTAAAGATGGCGGTCGGGGATTCCTCGGATATAGATATACATCGAAAAGCAAACTCGTTTTTCCGCCGAGTCGGAGAATAAATGGTTAAATCCTCTCGTGGAACGAACGGGAGAAGCGACCGTCCGATTTCCGCGAGACTTTTCTCTCTCTCTCTCTCTCTCTCTCTTGATCTTGGGCCTCATTCCCTCCCTTCTTTCTCTTTCGAGACGACCCAATTTGGCCTCGCGCTAATTGGACTTGCTCCGGTGACCGGTCCTTGCCACATCGGATTCCTTTTATTTTTGCCAATTATTATTATTTATGATTATTTATTTATCATCATAATCGTATTTTTCGTAATATTTTTCGCGATCTTTTTTTTCACCCATCGTTTACCCAATTTATTTCGTTATTTTCGTGACTCGATCGACCTTGAACTTCTTTTTTCCTAAATTTTCCAAAAAATTAACAAAAACCCTATAAAAAATGAGGAAAAAATAATTTCTCGCTGATCTTTGAGTTTGGGTTCGTTTGGGTTTATTTGACATTAAAGAACAAAAAAAACACAAAACCCTGTAATAACGAAATAAAAAAAAAAATCATTGTTGACACATTTTTGAGTTTGGGTTTGTTTGGGTTTATTTGGTATTCTTTCAAAAAGTAGAAAAACAACCCTGTAAAAACGACAAAAAAGAATTCCCCCAGATTTTTGAGTTTGCTTTTCTTTGTTTGGGAATAAAAAAAAAATAATAAACCAAAATCCTGTAAAAACGAGAGCGAAAAAAAATTACCGCAGATTTTTGAGTTTGGGTTTGTTTGTTTCTGAACTTTTAAGAAAAGAAACAAAATCCTAGTAAAAACGAAAAAAAAAAAAAATAATTTTCCGCAGATTTTTGAGTTACGTGGATCGAGCTTAAAAAAAACTCAAAAAAAAAAAAAAGAAAAGCATAATCGATCGAAGCAATCATGGAGTCCTGGCTGAGCGACGTGCAACGCGTGAGAATTCCACGCCCAAAATTCGGGACCGGAAATTCCGTGAGGCGCTCGAATTCGACGGTCGCCCAGCAGGTGAGGCTGGACGCGCATCTTCACGCCCGACAAGTGGCTCAGGAGGTGGCTAAAGCGACGGAGGAGCTTCGACAAGCGATACAGGAGAAGCTATGACAGGACGAGACCCCATCAAGGATCCTCCGAGACTTTCGTCTTTATTCATTATTATTATCAATTATTATCGATTATTAATTAATTCATTCCTGCAATAATATATATAAATTAATTAATCATAAATAATAATTAATAATAATATATTATTATTGAGAAATCATTCCAACGCTAATAATAATAATAATAATGAACAATTATTTATTATTATTATGAATATAATAATTAATAATTATTGTCTTTATTATTATTATTAATATTATTATTAATTAACGACGATTGTTGATTAATCATATGTCATAATAAATAAATAATTATAGTGGTAATAATAATAATGATTATTATTATTCATTATCTATGATGATAATAATAATAATAATTATTATTATTATTATTATTATTATTTTATTTATTATTTACGCGTCCAATAGTCGCTATATAACTATACATATCTATCGTTGTTTTAAACGATCCACGTACCTTGAAACGACGAAAGGAACAACATAAAAAGACAAAGAAAAATAATTAGCGGTAAGAGTTCTCATTTTGATTTTTTTTGTTTTTTTTTTTTGAGTGAAGGAAAATATCGAGAAGTCTCGGAAAATGGGGAAAAAATAAATGGCGGAAAAGGAGATAAATCCACGTGTGCAAAGTAAAAAAATTAACGACTGGCACTGATGAAGAAATTAAATGAAGAAATTAAATGAGAGAGAGAGAGAGAATGATATTATTTCAACCTGACACGAAAAAATTCTTCCGGGAGTCAATACTTGACATAATTTTTTTTTTTTAATTCTCGTTTCATTATTTTCTCCACTTTGGAGGAAATAAAAAATTCACAACGTAAATGTTATTTCCTGAAACGGAATGTTGCTCTTGATTACTTTTACGTGTATATACGAAACTAAAATAGTTTACTGTTTTTGCAATATATATATAAAGTGTATTATATATTGTGTTTTATAACGTTAATTAAAAATATTTTATAAGGAAATTGCCTGCGCTCTTTTATTTTCTCTTTTCCTGTTATTATCCTTATACGATTTAAACATTTATAGCGTAATGATATATTTTTTTTCTCTTTTTTTTTATTATTGCAACTATTTGTTTAATCGACGAATCGTGATTGTATACAATTGAAGATTTTTTACGATTACGCGTAATTTAATGCAATTTGTTTAATTTATTTGCATCGTAAAAATATTCTGAGAATACGAATTCAGGAACTTTGAAAAATAGAATTTTTGAAAAATATAGAAATGGATGATTTTCTTAAAATAAAAAATCGAGGAAATAAGAATAAACAGATATATGGAAAAATATAAAAAATAGAAGCAAAAATGTGCGAGGGGTTAAGGAAAAAAAAAAACATTTTACAAAAACAATTTGTCTACGAGTAAATAAAAATCAACATAAAAAATAAATAAAAAATCGATATATAAATATAAATAAAAATCAACATGAAAACATAGATTTTTATTTTTATATCCATGTTTATTTTTATATTGATTTTTACTAACTCGTAGAAAAATTATTTGTGTAAAATATTTGGGTTTGTTTGGGTTTTATTTTTATCTTTACAAAGATTAAAAAAAATAGAAATAAAAATCGACAATAATAAAAATGTTATTTATAACGAAATAAAAATTACTAAAAATTAATAAAAATTCTAATTAATTGTTTTACGTTTGAAAAGAAAAAAAAAATCAAAAACAAATCGAATTTTTTTGAATCGTCGTTATTATAATTATGATTTTAAACGAGAATGAATCCGAGAATCTCGACAATTCGGAGTCGAATGTCCCGTACGCGTGGTCGGATCGCTTTCCTCGTTCGATTCACTCGGGCACGACAAGGAGAGAAGGCGTCGAGATTTCACCTTCGCGCGGCTGCTGCACTCGTGTAATACATCCATTGCGCGTGTGCGTCTGTCTCTCACCTCTTATTTTTTTCCTTTTATTATTTTTTTTTTTTTTTTTTTTTTTTTTTTTTCTTTTTCCTCTTTTTTTTTTTTTTTTTTTTT
>JAPYZI010003156.1:0-30609 GCA_030523105.1 Ophioninae sp. A BG-2022a | reverse complement strand
TTAAAAAATACAAATAAAAAAAAAAAAAAAAAAAAAAGAAAAAAAAAAACAATCTAAACAAAATCCACAATTTCGTTTTTCGTCGAAACGATATTCCCGCGATTTCTTTTTTTCTCTTTCCCAATTTGATCGCGTATCTGTCTCCTCTAGGTTTGTTTTCTCTTCGTGTGCCCCTCTCCTCTCTCTCTCTCTCTCTCTCTCATTGTTTCTTACTGTCCAATATCATTCTCGCGAAAAGTCCAATATTTAAAAAAAAAGAAAGAAAGGAAAAGAAAACGCTTTGCTGACAATAATTACTATCTATATCACAGATCCAAGTGACTAAACTCCTTCAATATATGTATACATGTGACGATCGCGCAATCACGCATCCGCGCGCATTCTTTTCGATGCTCGCAAAAGAATTTTTAAAAAAGCGATAATAATAATAATAATAATAATAATAATAATAATAATAGTAATAGTAATAATAATATTAATAATAATATTTAAAATAGTAGATAAACCAAAAAGTGCCGATACAGTGTGAACGTGTAGTAGAGATTTGTATTTTATTTACTTTTTCTATTTCTTCCGGTTCTCGCTTCCTTCCTATCCTTCTACCTTTTTACGTGTAAATCGTTCGCTATTTTGTATCTTCATTTTTTGTTTGTTTGTTCTTTTTGTTCTATTTTAGTAGTTTCATCGTCTCTATCGAGTATCGCAGGATGTTGGATCGTTCAGTTAGTGCCAGCAGCTCGCAAAAGTCCTTTTCGTATGGACACCTCCTCGAGGATCATCGCAAATTCAATTCAGCCCTTGTGTGTAGGTGTGTGTGTGTGTTTTTATAAATAAAAAAAAAGAGTCGAACATCCGCAACGAAAAGTAGCTTCGAGGAGAGCGGGACATTTTTCGCAGATTCTTGTTCGTTCGTTGGTTACTTGTCGTTCTCTCTTTGTTTTTCCTCGTAATTCTCGAAACGATAAAAAATGTTTTAAAATGAATATGATTTTCTCTGACGCATCTCTCGCCCGAAAGTGAGAGTGTGGAGAGAGAGAGGGAGCGAGAGAGAGAGAGAGAATGAGAGTGAGTGAGAAAAAGAAATAGTTTCGTCGAAGCTTGACTAAAAAAAAAAGAAAAGAAAAAAAAAAGTAGTTTTACGGCTTTCGGAGTTTGTTCGGGGGCTGAGGAGGCGTCCGGTAAAACGCGCGCTCGACGCCAAGCAGCCACGAAGACACGTCTCGTTTTTTTTTTTGTCGCGGATTTTTAGATATCGCGGGGTATCAATTGTTACGCTGTATGTACTCGGGATAAATGATGGGTGGATTAGCTGGGGCGTATTGGGCGCAGAGAAAAATGGCCGGATGTAATCCAGGGGGTGGCGGCGGTAGAGTTGCCGGCGATTGCGCGGGATGCGCGGAGGTTGATGAAAAAACGCGATGATGTAGATGATGATGATGATGCTGCTGCTGCTGCTGTTGCTGTTCTTGTTGCTGCTGCTGCTGCTGCTGCTGCTGCTGATGATGATGAAGATGATGATGATGATGGAGTTGGTGGGCGAGATGTTGCTGATGCAGATGTTGATGATGATGAGACGAGAGGTTGTCCGGATCGTTGACGTTTGCGAGCGAATGATAAAGTTGCGTATCTTCGGTATTATCGAGGCTCGAGTCGCGATAGTTCGTTTTACTGGTCGTCCGGTTGTTATCGACGCTGATCGCGTTATCGTACGACTGTGCCGAGCTGTCGGATGTGCATACCAACTGATGCTCGTTGGTAGTTCTGATCGTTGAATTGCAATCGGATGCGGCTGGTGTGTTGCTGTCGTTGGTGTTGCTGCCGGTGCTACTGCGATCCGAGCACTAGTTGGTCGTCTGGGGATGTAGCAACGGTAGTGGAAGCTGAAGATTGTTTTGCTTCGCTAAACTGGCTATTTCAGCGGCGATGCCACCTTTGCTACCGCCCAATGATTCGAGGGAGGAGGGTCCGTCGTTGTAGCGTAAGTCGCAAACGGGTGATTCGAAACCACCGGAAGTGGTAGTACCACCACCACCGCCACCACCGGTACTCTGAGGCGTCGGTGGATTGTGATTGCCGGTGGTCTGATTGTTGCTCATGTCGCGATGCACGCGATTCTGGTGTCTTATCAGATAGCTGTCGCGTACGAATGTGCGACCGCATATGTTGCACTCGTATGTCGTGCTCGCCGTGTGTGTACGAATGTGTATTGCGAATTGGGACTTTGACGTGAACGTTAACGAGCAACGATCGCAAACGAGCGGTTTTTCCGCGACGTGACTCCAACGATGCGCCGTTACGTATGATTTAACAGCGAAGCGTTTCTGGCATATGTCACAAGCGTACGGTCGTTCCCCCGTGTGTACCCGTTTGTGCGTGTTAAGGCTGCTCTTCTGGGTAAAACGTTTCAGGCATAATTCGCACTGAAAGGGCCTCTCGCCCGTGTGCGTTCTCATGTGAACCTCCAGATAGGGCTTGCGACAGAAACTCGCCTCGCATACCGTGCAATGATACGGCTTGTTGCCCGAGTGCAACTTCATGTGGACGTAGTACGACGAAGCCGACGATAGTACCTTGCCGCAAACTTTGCAAGGCTGCGGCTTGGAGCGCGTTCCCTCCTTGACCGTCTGTTGGCCCGTCGACTGACGCGTCGGCGCTGTAACTTGCTGCTGCTGCTGAACGTTCTGCTGCTGTTGCTGGACGTTCTGCTGTTGCTGGACATTCTGTTGCTGAACATTCTGTTGTTGGACATTCTGTTGTTGTTGCTGTTGTTGCTGCTGCTGCTGCTGCTGCTGCTGGGACTGCTGCTGATGCGACTGCATAGTTCGTTGCTGGGGCTGAATCCGACCTTCCCGCGTAAGACCCTCTCGCGCGTCCGACAGATTCACCATAGAGTTCGTACCGTCAGATCGACTAGAAGCAATCGAGTAGAATCCCATCGGCTCACTTTTGATTTGTTGTTCAAACATAGATGTCATAATGTCCACCTGACGAGGATGCGGCGCCGCCAGCTGCTGGTGATGCTGGTGCGATACCGCCGCCGCAGCCGCTTGCTGATGGGATGGTGGGAGCAGAGTCAGGTTGCGCTTGACAAACTGCTCATATCCTGCGTACCAATCCACCTGCGTCAACAACAAATGTACCTTTCGTTTTTATACGTTTTCTCACTGGTAGAGCCCTTTGAGCGTCACTCTCTCTCTCTCTCTCTCTTTCTCTCTTGCACCTCGCACCCCCGCCCCCGCGCCACTTCGGCTAGCGACAACGTTCCCGCGGTTTCCCTCTCTCGACCCCCCCCCATTCGCCACCCCTGCGAGTCTCCCCACCCCCGCGGTCAGCGATACGCGCGAACACGCGACCCCCGCGTAATCTTTCCTCCGCGAGGCGCTTTGACATTCATTTTTGACAAGTGACGCGAACGCAAATACACACGATCAGCTGATTGCATAACGTTTTTTTTAGAAGCGGTAGGATCTCGCGCGCGCGCGCATGTATATTCCCGACGATGTCCAAGACGTTTGGACCTCTTCGTTTTCCGTTCCTCGGCCTGCTCAACCGAGGAACGTCGAACGCGTCGCGCGCGCGCCTTTTTTTTCTCGCGAAAACCGCGTTAGACCCACCGGGGCGGGGGGAGGGGTCGCGATTTGACGGGAAAAACCGTCGCGGGGGTGGAGGGCGACAGGGAGGGGGAGACACTCTCGCGATGTATCGCACTTTTTTTTTCGTTCGGCAACTTCGCAGCGAGCTCGGTCGCGGATCGCAGCAGGCCCATTCGGTGAGCCATAAAACGTTAAAAAGTCGCGGCCGGGGGACCGTAGCGGGGGGGTTGCGGGGGCGGACGCAGGAGGCCTCTCTTCGGAGGGTGCTCGTAACGCCGTATCCCAATGTCCTCTCCCCTCGTATTATTATTATCATTACTAACCTTTGCTAATGTAGTGGTCCAGTCTAGTGTCGAAAAAGTTACGCCTCATCGAGGACTCGATCGTCGTTACGTTATTGTCACGGAACAGGAGGACACATTTGTTTAGAAAATGTTTTTCTTCAACACAAAATATAAGATGGCTGCTACTATATTTCACGAAAGCAGCAGCCCCACGCATATACATAGGTATTAAAGCGAGGCGCTCACTGATTGACGATACGGACGAACGCTCGTAATTGGCCGAGCGAAGCTTGGGCGGCCTAAAGGCCGCACTCGCAACGGAGCGACTGCGAGCGACGCCGACAGCGCCTCGCTATTGGCCGAAGAGATTCTTCGCCGCGCACGCGAAAGAGGGGGGGGGGGGCTGATGGTGCGAGAGAGAGAGAGAGCGAAAAAAGGGATTTTACGGTGCACAGAGGCGGCGTAGCGCGAGCGTCGCGACGAGGCGTTTTCACCGTTCCCAAAGCGTTTTTCCTTTCCTCTTTTTTTTCTGTCGCCACGCCGTTGCGCATCCGAATATTCTGATCGCTTATCTAATCGCGAGCATGCCGATTCGCGAGACGCTCGCGAGTAACAAAAACGTGGCTCTTTCGTCTCTCTCTCTCTCTCCCTCTCTCTCTGCTCCGTGTCTTTTAGGCAATCGTGAGAAACGCACGAGCTTCCTCCGCGTATCTCTCTCTATCGCGGATCACGAAAACTGTGTGTCCGGATGATCGCGGGACCGCATGTCTCCGGGACGACTCGCGACGACGCGCCACTGTGTACTGCCGCTTACGGGCTATATATGGAACGCTTATCATTCCCGGAGGTGGGGGTAGGAGCTTCCTATTTTTTTTGCTCGTTCGGCCCGAGAGGACGCCGCTGTCGCGACGCGCGCGCTCTCTCGTTCGCTGTTAGCCGCGCGCGGTCTCGCGCTACGATCCTAATAACAAACACGGGGAAAATGTCCGCCGTTAGGGCGAGGGGAAGGGTGATCGAGTCAAGGGCACTATAAAAACGGCGGCAAACGCGAGAGGGCTCTTTGTCTTTCTCCCTCTCTCTCGTTTTCGATATATATATTCGCATTTTACCCTCGACCGGTGGTGGTACGAGACATGAATGGCTAGAACGTCAATTAAAATCACGAAAACACTCGATGCCAAATTTACGGGTGCGAATAAATTGAAACGCGAGGTCGCGACGAATACGTCGATAGAAAACGCGTCGAGTTTATTCGAGCTTAAAATCCCGAAAGATCCGCGAGTCGGGTTTGCGAGCTTCCTCCCCTCGATCAACGAAAGACACACAAATGGCCAACAACGCGAGAGTCATGGACGCTCCGTTGAACGATCCGGTCACCAAGGCCGTCGTCGACAACATTATGGGAAATTTACCAACCAAGAAACCACCGGTACGTTGCGTCGAGTGCGATCTCTGCTTCACAAGCCAAACGGTCCTCGAGTGTCATCTTCAGGGATCGCGTCACGCCAAACAGGTATCTCTCTCTTTCCGTCTCGCCCGATCTTTCTCTCTTCATCGCGTTACCATTCGCACAATTGTTTGGGATCACGATTGACAATCCTGATCGCAGATCCGATCAAAAACCATAATGGCGTCTCTGGAGGAAACGAAAGTGGCGTTCACCAAGGATCAGGAGGCTAATGGTCTCAAGTGTAACGTTTGCAACGTTTGCCTCAATTCCATCCAACAACTACAGACACACCTCAATGGTAGGAGTTTTCTCGACACCACGGTAGAGAGTCGAATTTTGTTTACTCACTTTTCTCTTCCTTTTACTTTGTTTCGCAGGCAATCGGCACAAGAAGAAAGCCATGAAAGGTAATAAGCCAATCGCAAAGAGTAGCATACCTCATGCGCTTAGATGTAGAAGAGGCGTTTATCTGGACAAGACTGTCCAGAAGAACGCCGTTGTACTGGTCTTCTGTTTGACGCTCTTCGCATTTGCATGCCTAACGCTGCTGCTCACCTTTGTCTTGCATCTTTACATTCAATGAAGAGCGACGCCAGGCAAAAAAAAATATGGGTCGACGCTGGGACAGTCCACTTTTCCCCCCCAACTGTCGTACCTCGCTCTTGCTTTCTGTTCTTTAACTGTTTCTGTTATTTATTCTTGAATTTTGCGTTTGTTCATTGTTTATTTATTTTCGTTTGCGCGTGTCGATAAGTTTTGCTTTTGCTTTGCCTTATAATAAATAAAGTTATTTCGTCGTAGAATCTTCCGTCGCTTGTCTCCTTTCCCTATGCACGCTCTCGCCATTGCTGCACTTGCGCTCTTTTGAGTCTTTGTACGCTATCCTCATTTTTCGAGGCAAAGTTTTTGTTGAAAAGTACATTAGAAGAGAAAGGAATAAATCTTCACGTTATGACCTTCAAGTCTCAGCTTTGCAATAAAATTCTACAATTGAGAACTCTCATTTCTGTAAACCCTCGGCAGTCACATTTGTGAAGAATTTTTTTGGAAATCCACTGAGTCGATTCTACCGAGTTAAAGCCAAAATCGCGACGAAAAAATTATGTAACGTGCTTTGAACGTCACAGATTACATACCAAAAATCAATTAATAAAAAAAAGACGTTAACATGTGAAAAATAAAATCTAAAGATCAATACGTTGAAAGTACCCATTTTCAAAAAATCACAGCTTTGCCAATTTCCAAGATATTAATGTAAACGCGGAGCTGGTACTCTTTGTGTGTGATACTACAGAGGTGGAAACAGTAATTCAGCACGGAAAGTAAAGTTCAATTAAAAGCCATGAACAACGAATAAATTTTCAAAAACTTGTTGGATGTGTCGATTTTACGCAGTGTGACTACGGAGGGTTGAAAATCGTATCAACAATGTCACCGTCGTCAATGTCACCTGCCTTCTCTCACGGGGAGAGATCTAAATATCGATGGGACGAAAGTAAAAAGCAAAAAAAAAAGAAACAAAACGATGGCACGCGTTACGGCGCTCGGTGGCACAGCACTGGCCTCCCGCACTCATTGAAGCGGACATTCTCTTTTTCCTCGTGTAGCATGAATGTGTAGTGCTCAAGCTGATTTATTATCACAATGGCCGCGCAAGAGACTCGCATACGCGGCTGTGATAGATAGATAGTGTTGATTGCACATTGATGCTTAGGTGGATGGAGCGGCAACGAGGTGACGCAGGGCGTTTCGGCCGCTTCCGTTCCGGCAAAGAGCGCGCCTCAACCAAAAACACCACCGGCCCCTCCTAAAAATACCCCCGGCAATACAGCCAAGCCACCGAAAGCTAACAAGGGCGTTTCCGTCTCCTGCGACGTTTGCAACAAATTCTTCAACTCCAAGACCCAGTACGACGTGGTAAAGTATCGAAACTGATAAAATTTTTAAAAAGCCAACCTTTCGTTGTCATTATAGTTGCATTTTCCTCGTAGCACATCGGCTCCAAGAAGCATTATTACAAGCTGTATCCCGCAAAGCTGGCGGAGAAGAATCTCGGGAAGAAGCGCTTCGTCCCGTACTGGAAGAGAGTAAAAGCGCAGGAATGCGACGATTCCCAGATACCGATACCGTCCCTGGCGAACAACTTTGTTTCCGGCGGATACAGCACTTAGAGACCTAATAATAAATAAATAAATAAATAAATAAATAAATAATAATAATAATAATATTAATATATCTACGAGGACAAATGAGTTTGAGCGAACATTCGTTTATAGGGGCGCCGAATTACGAGCGTGGAGTTGCTTCCCAGTTTCTTCCTTTTTTTTCGTGCGTTCGCAGTGTAATGAGCAAGATGAGTAAGACCCGGAGCATTGAAAATGATTAAAAAACTGAAAAATTGAAACTTTCTTCTCTCTCACTCTCTCGTATTACTGTGTTGGATTTTGAGAATCGATTGACGCAGGAAAAGCATCAGGGTGTCGATTTCGAGATTCTTGGTCCGAGCGTCACCGCGCTGTCTTCTGGTGGCTGCGGAAGATAAAGAAACGAGGCAATGACTTTTTGTCACTTCGAAATACTCGCTTGAGGATTCTTACTTTGATGGCGTAAGTCTCGAGCAGTTTTTTCAACTCGGTGTTTTGTCGTCTGAGAGATTGGGTCTGCTCGTTGAGGCTGTGTCGTTCGCGAAGTACGTCGTGATACTTTTGAAGACCAATGAGGAGAGCGTCCCACAATCTCTCCCTTTCGGGAGGGAAAGCGTTTCGCCATCCGTTCCAAAAGTTGGCGACGTCCGCGTTGGTCAACCTCCGGGATAAGCTGGGTGTCGGTTTGTCCTTGACAGACGATACGTTGATGAGACGGCTATTTTCGGCGAACTGCCGGAGGGCTTTGGTCACGTGGGCGGAACGGATCTCCAGGAGATGACCTTTCGGGCAAGCCAAACTCTTCGTCGAGACATCCGACGATCCATTCGGAGCTCCAACGCTTTCGACTTTTTCTTCAGACATTATGCGATCCTCAGGACGATCGACACTTCCGGTCTCCGTCGCGATCCTGCACGGCAAAGAAAACGGTCGGGTGGTTTCGCGGTTTAAAACGTTTCAACTATATCTCTCGTACTCGTGTGTCACGTGGTATAATGTTCGTCATGCCCTTAAGTTGAACAAGTCAATTTTATTGGAAATCTACCTCGCCGGAGATGTCTCGCTGGAGGATTCTCCAGTTTCGGATCCGGCCTGGTTCGAAACCTCGTCCTCGTTATTGCAGATCACGCAATACGCGTATGGTAAAAAGAAATCGAGTAGCAGGTCGATCTGCTTCACGGATTCAATACCCAATGCCTGATAATCATAATCATCATCGTTATTGCTTTTATAATCATTACGGATGTTATTTCCAAATTGTATCATAATTATTAAAATAATAAATGATTATTACCTGAAAAACATTATCGAGTCGAATGATCACGTTCTCCTCGTAAGTGTGGGGCGCCAGCAATTCTCGTAGTTTATTCTCGACCAGAAACCCGGTGTGGTCGGCGATTTTTCCAAGAATGTGGTTCAGCAAACGTCGCTCCAAATTCAAAGTCTCCAAGTTTCTCGATTTTCGTTCGGCCGATCGCTTCGCGGTTGTTGCTGTGTCCGATCCTAATGGAAAGTCGGATTATTACGCGTGTATCCAAATCGAGGAGAATTTTAGAGAAACGTCAATGTGGTACTTTGTTCCAGTTGTTTGAGAGCTTCGCGATACGACGGGAGATCCCGTCGATCGAAGGAAGGCAACTCCGGCGCGATCCAGTCGAGACCTAACGTTTGTTCGTGGATTATTCGATCCGCTGAGAAAATCTGAAAGCAAAGCAACGGGGTTGAAATGAAATTTATATTCGGAAGGTTTTAAAGTCTCCTCGTACCTGATCCAAAAGTTTCTTCGCCTTGATCACGTTCATGTCCCAAATGTCAAAGTATCGTTTCTCGTTGACGCGATCGAAGTGTCGAGACTTGATTTCCAGTTCAGTGACGCTCGCGCGGGTCCTCTTGACCTGTTCCCTCAACCTCTCGATCTCTAATCCGGTCGTCATCTCCAAATCGTGATAATCCTTTTTCAGTCCGTTCAGCGTATCCTGAAGTCTGTAAAGATCGGGTCGATTATTTTTCTGCCAAGAGATCTTTTAGATTCTTTCCTATGCTCGAGACACACTTGTTTATTCTCCGCTTTTGCTGATTCTTTACAATAGTATTTTCATCCTCTCGAAGCTTGAGGACGGCGTAGCCGTAATCCAACTTTTCAACGTTGATAGAACAAATTGCTTTGATCCGTTGAACTTCCAGCTCGAGGTTCTGGCACTCGGTCTCCAACTCGATTTTACGCGATCTATACTTTTCTTGATGCTCCGTCATCACTCTCTTCATTTCTGTCTCGTACTCCAACATCGTTGCCTTCCGAGTCTCTACGCCTCTCATCTCTTCCTCGTGACGTTTCCGATACAGAACGTCCCATCTCCTGGCAATGCTCTCGAGCAGAGAAGTCCTCTCGGCAACCAGAGCATCCTCGATCAACACTAGCTCTTTGCGATAAGCTTTTGCCACAGAGTTTACCTTCAAAGTGAATTGCTATTAATAGAAATTTGATTTCGTCCGATCATTCCCTTCATCTCCATTTCGAAGAACAACTTGCCTGATTCTCGATCCTTTCGATCAACAGATTTACATCTTCGCTTTGCTTCTTCTGATCCTCCACGAATTTCTCGTCCGCTCGATCCAATTCAGCCTTCAGCTCGGCTATGAGGCAGTCTTTACGCTCGAGTATTTCCGAGCACTTGGCCCTTTGAGAATTTATTCCAGCATTGATATCCAGAGGATCCTTAGAGGCGAGAACAGCCGGCCACTCGGAAGTGACCCCACGGTACTCTTCCTCACACACATCCGCCTCGTCTTGCAGCTTTTTCAATAGACTTTTGCGCACCTTCAGATCCTCCCAGTACCGATCGGCGTCCCGTGCCTCGTTGGCTATTTTGACATTCCGTACTACTTCGTTAGCCTCTGCGATCAACTTCTCCAAGACTTCGGCACTCGCCTCTATTTGTTTCTCGGTTTGAGTCATCTCTACGCTTGGTCCGTTTTCATCCGTTCCTTCATACCTGAAAGGGAATACTTTCTTATAGGTATATTAAAAATGATACAAAATTGAGGTTTAATGATTGCATGGAATTTACAAAAATAAGTTTCGAAATATGAGAAATTGGATTCCGCCTTATTTTTTAAATCTGTCTCGCGCTTCCAGGAAATCTCCTTTCGGCCAATAAATAAAAATGAAGAGAAAGCAGATAAATTCGCACTTTTTAAGGACTTCGAGTCTTCTCTGAATTCTGAGTGTTCGCGCTAATTTTCTCTCGGCGGGATCGTTGGAATTGACGGATGGTTCGTCCGGCGTCTCGAATTCCTTTTCCGCGGCGTCCATCCTCGGCGATCACTACGTTGGAACGACAATCGGCATATAAGCCCGCTCGACTTGGAGGATCGCTTGTAAACAAAGCAATCAAGAAGGTCGCCGTGGGCAACGAGTTTATGGGAAAAGTCCACGAAACGCGGAATAAAGAAAACGGCTATTTTCATTGCGCACATTGTGACAATGATCAGTAGGCGTTTTTACTTTATCCTTGATTAGCACGTATGAGATCGAGCCCCGAAAAAGTCCAAAGACGGCCTTGCGGGAGCCTAACCTCGATTCATGTAAATTGAAGGACTCTGTCAATTGTGGCGCCTTTACAGAGCCCTCAAGTTCCACCAAAGTAGCCTACAATGAAGTCGTTACGTTAAATCCCTGATGCGACAGTTTGCGCTGATTCGACTTTAACGACGCGGACATTCGGGTCAGTTGCGACGTATCGTTTGAATTTGAATGGCAGGATAATCGTCGTTTCCGGTGTGTATTCGGCGGCAGCACGTGACCGGTGTCGGCCATCTTGGTTGATATTTCTGTGTTCGAGTCCGAGGCCGGGAGATAGCGCCACTAGGATCGCTGTTCGACACGTCCGCTTCGATGGACCTTTCGCCGGAAATAGTCCACGAAAAGTACCAGCCAGCGATTCTCCTCGGAGAAGATTGATTTTGTTTTTCTTTTTGTGTAACGGCTGATTGCAAAGGAGACGGAGAGGGGATAGAAAATTCGGAGAAGAAAATGGCGTCTTCGAGGTATCGCTGCGTAGATTGCGAGTCATCGTTACGTGACACGTTTTTTTCTGTCCCTATCGCGTTCGCCACAATCCGGCCATTTTGATAAAACGATATAAAAAATAAAAGCGCAACGGAGAGTCCGCAGTATTTCAGGAATGAAATATTTTCCGTACTCGATGATACGGTTGACGCGTACACGAGTTCGCACGGTTCGTCCGAAGAGTCGGAAAAATAAACGAGAGGGAAAGAAACGAGTTCACGCGAAAAGAGGGAACAAAAAGAAGAAAGATGTAATGGGCAGAGCGAAGGAAACCGAACGAACGATAAAACTCTCTCGATAGATCGTCTCGAGCGAGGTTCCGACCCAGCTTGCATCGCGCGCGCGGCTGCGTTGATCGCGCTCGATGCCGGAGATCTAAACGCGCGCGCGCACACATACACACGCACACACGCCCGACCGTTTCCCAATGGGCTTAGCGACGAGGAGGATGGAAGGATCAAAAGCGCGAGATGGAATTAGAGAGAGAAAGAGCGAGGTGACGGTGGAGGGAGGGAACAAGCTGGAGATCGCGATGTAATCGTCGGTGGGAAAGAGACAGAGGTAATCTTTCGTACAAGGGTCGTAGGAGCCCGTAAGTGGGAGAGAGAGAGAGAGAGCGAAAGCCCCCGCGGCTGAAACTACGCGACAAGGGTCGGTCGGGGCGGGGGAGGGGTATCTTTGCCTCAGGGGTTCGGGTTAGCTCGTTCGACCCGTTATCCCCTCTCCCCCCCGATCCCCCACCTGTCCTTGCTTTCATTCGCGATGCACGAGAGGGGAGTATCTCGGCGAGTTTCTTCGTGCGCGCGCACGTGTGTGCGTCTATACTCCATGAAACGCGGAAAGGCCTAAGTCTTGGAGTTTCCGCTCGTAAAGTTCGGCCGAGCGACGGCCTTTCGATCGTAGCAGGTATTACGCGTCTCCGAGGCGGTATCTCTTGTAACGCGAAAAACACGGTGTGCGAACGTGGCGCGCTTCGACTCTGACGTAGCGCTAGATACGCCCTTACGTCTGGACGCTCGAGAATCGAGGCTATCGACGCATGCGCGCCTACGCCGAGGCGAACCGTGACTCCGTCCGCGTCCTCTACCCCCACTCTATCGCGATTCAAACCCCACTGTAAACACCGATCGTACGAACGTGGTGGAGAGAGCGAGACAGGGGACAAAGTTCGTAGCCGTCTCTCTCTTCCCTCCCCTCCTTATCCCCTCCACGACTGGCGCCGCGTCTCACCAACGAGCCGCGCTACGCTCCCGCCACGGTGACGTCACTTCGAGTAGTGTAGTGCAGTGAGAAGGAGCGAAGCCTGCTCCGTCCGGTGTACGTGTTCCCCCTCCCCGAAAGTGTCGAACGAGATTTTCTTTTTTTTTCTTGCATTTTTTTCTTCCATTTCCTCGGGGAAATTGTGGGGCTCGCGTAGCCCATCGATCTGTACGAGCGGAATAAAAGTACAAATATTCGAGAGTGAAACCGCGAGAATTCGTTCTCACAAATAAAACGCGCGCGTTTCGGTCAAAAGCCTATTTGCCGGTGTGCAATCGCGAATACGCGCGCGCACGCATACACGCGAAGTGAAAAACTCGGACGGCGAGAAAATCTCGCGCGCCGCCAGTGCGCGTACAGCACCGTATAATCGAGTCGCCGAAACTTAACGAGCTTCCGTTCGAATTCGAGAGTGGATAATAAACGTCGCGCGAGACTCGGGTCTACGGATAATTGACGCGTGGAAGAAACGTCGGGTGTAGTCGCGTTGCCCGTCCGGAGGAGTCGTAACCAACCTCGAGGGCTCTCGAGTGAGTAACGGAGCAAGGGAGAGAGAGCGAGTGCGCGAGACAGAGAGCGTTGTACGAAACGTTGCCCGCCATCTAGGCGCCTCGATCCTGCTCTCCGGTCGCCCCCCTACCCCACCTCTTTCGACTCCCTACCCGCGGCACCCTTCCCCCACCACTTCCCCCTCTTCTCTCTCTCTCACGGACTAACTCGGCCCACGGTTTATTGTGCGTGCTACGCGCTCTCTACCCGCGAGTGTAAAATCGGCCAAAAAAACGTCATCGTTGCAAGAGAGAAAAAAAGAAAAATTGAGTTTCGGTGTTTGACGAAAGTTGGTGTCACGATCGTGTACCAGGATTAACGTTCGCGCGAAAGAGCAAGAAAAAAAAGTCGTGAGTGCGTCCAGAGTGAGAGCCGAGTAGGTGGCAGCAGTTTCTTTTTTCTTCCATATCCACCTTTTTTTTCGTTCGTTTCCCGAGAGGTGCGCGCGCGCGTGTGTTTCGGGTTACGAAGTTGGCAATGGAACGGGACGGTTCGTCGTTCCGTGCTCGACAGTGCTGTGCTGTGTCGCGCCAGAGCCGACGTAAATAATTTAAAAAAAAAAGCGAAGTGTTTCCTCTTTATTTTCGTCGATATTCCTTTTGTCACATCCGCCTTCGCAAAAGTTTTGTTCGGCTTATTCTTTTTCCCTAATTCTCTTTCTCGCTCCGTACCATGTGGCGTTCGGCTGCGTCGCAAGATCGTATCGTATCGTCAAGCGGCCGTTTGGTGAGGAAGAGAATCAACGTGAAGCGTGTGCGCGACGCCGTCGCCACAACCGTCTCGTCGTCGTCATCCCGCCACGGTGCGTTGTTCCTCCGTGGTCGTCGCTGCTGTTATCGTCGTGAGGCTTTTCGCCTCGTATCAAGGCGGCTGCCGCGGGTATTCGGACCGGCTGTCTCGTCGCGTCTTGAGCTTCGTTAGACCAGTGCCGCGTCGTCCGAGCTCGCGCGTTAACAGTGAAAAGAAAAAAAAGAAAAAAAAGAAGTGTGTCTACCCCCACTCCTTTTCTCGAGGCATCGGCCCCCCACCCCTAACGCGCTTAACCGTCCGAAGTGGTTCGTTCTCTCTCTCTCTCGCGTGTTCTCGATCGAATTTTTTCGTGCGCGAAAATAGAGGGAGAGTGCCGGAGAATAAAGAAAAAGAGAGAGAGAAAAAAAGGGAGTCGGTCGAGGCGTGTACCGACAGTGCTAAGAGAAAAGAAAAAAAAAGAAGAAGCGGCGGAATTGTTTTTCCGTAAATTCTGTTACTCGACAGCGCGATTCTCGCAGTCGAAAGGGGGGGAGGGAGGGAGAGAGATCGAGCGATGAAGGAGTAGTGTGCGTGCGCGTAAGAGAGGGGGGCGAATAGAGCAGTGAGGGGCGTGTGTGGTGTTGCGCGCGCGGCCTGCGAAGAGTGAGTGAGAGGGAGAGAGAGAGAGAGCGAGCGAGGGAAAGAGAGTGATACGTAGATGGTGGCGCAGCGGTGCGGCTATACGTGAGAGGGAGACGGAGCGAGGCTTCTCTCGCGCGTGCGCGAAGGATATCGAGAGAGAGAAAGCGCGTCGCTGCTGTGCTCTCCTCTACACCACCACGCGCGCCAACGTTGCCGCGTTTACACACGGTGTGGGGGGGCTTTCTTCACCATTTTGTGCGCGTGTTACATACCTCTCGGTGAGAGCGCGCGCGCGCGCGTCACTTTTCGCGTGTGTGTGCGTGTATACGTGTGTTATAAATTGTGATATACATCTCTCTCTCTCTGGTGTCGCCGCGGCTCAACGAGGATAAAAAGAAAAAAAAAACGCGAAAAAAGAGAGAGGAAAAAAATCGTTACAAAAAAAAGAAGGAAAAATCGTGAATTTTTCGGGTGTTTTGTGCATTGTGCCAGTGTGCTCTGCAATATCCCCAGCGTGGTGTTATGGCTCGGTCGTTATAATTTGGTAAAAGATCGATCGAAGCCGCGGAAAGTTCGCTTCCCGCTAGCCCCATCTCCCCCTTCGGGGCTCGTAATTGTTATCGCCGTTGTTGTCGTGTTTTTTTTTTGCCGAACAACGCGATCCGTTGGCGAAGCCGCCCACGCCGTTGACCCCCTCCCTCCACCCCTCCGCCCCGGCCTCGCGAGTGTTGTGTATCGTGTTGTGTTGAGTGCCCCGCAAAACGATAACACAACATCCGATCCCAAATGAAGAGTTCGGAGCAAAATGGTTAGAGAGACACGTCACCTGTGGGTTGGAAATCTGCCGGAAAACATCCGCGAGGATCGCATCAGAGAACATTTCAAACGGTGAGTCTTTCGCTTCTTTTTTTCTTTTTCATCTCTCCTCGCTATTCTCGCGCGGCGGTGGATCCACCGTTTTTTTTTTTTTTTTCTTACCATTTTCGTCAACGGCTACCGGACTCGCCGCATATTTTGGTCCAAACGAATTCCCTAGATTTTTCTAGGCACCCGGCATCTCGAAAATTCCGGTTAATTCGGTCCCGAATTAATCCGGCGTGTGTACATTTGCTCTTTGAAAGAACACTCGAAATTAAAAACTGAAATATCGTCTCTCGTGCTTTTATTAACAACGGTTTGAAACTTTTGGATTTGGTAACCGCTGAAACGTACAGCGGACGCTTCGATAAGTAACCGAGAATATTTACCGATTTTTTGGAAGCTTAGAAAACTCTGTTAACCGGACTGTTGACTGAAAGATCGAGTATACACAACGCGCGCTCTAATACGTAGTGTACACACGCCGGGTTAATTCCAGAAATGTTTTCCAGCTCTCCAGCGTTGCACGTATTCCGTCGAAGAAAGACGAGCGTGTATACGTGGCAAGAATTACGCGTTGACGATCGTTAAACCCGATTACAGGAATGATGAAACAAGCGATCGATATTGCTCGAGAATACAGACGAGGGTTTTATAATTGTTAGGTGCTGAAAATTTCCGAATTTTCCCAACCAATACACGTCTAGGAATATCGAGCTTCGCAAGGATCGAAGAGATCGTGCAAGCTTCTTTAACGAAAATAAATTTCAGTTTTTTTTCCCCTTCCCCTTTTTCACTCTTGTTGTTTATTATTATTTATTATTATTACTATCCACTTTAGTAATAAATATAAATAATTTAGTCATCAAAAAGTTACTAGGTTTAGGAAGAAAGATCGGAAAATAAATAGAAATAGATTTAGGAAGGAAAATAGTTTGACTGAAGTACGAGCGATTTTCGTGGCTGAAATTGGGCGATGAAAAAAAAAAAGCGTTTCGTCTCGACGCCAGAAACTTGGACGTCATCGGACCATAAATACGTAAACGCTGCTGTGTACCGTGCGAAATATCAATACAACGTATATACGACGTACAATCGTACATTGTACACCGTGTTTGTATTTTGCCTGGTGTATCAGGATATACGTGCTCTCTGCCCTACAAATCTACTCTGCCCTCTATGCAACGGGGATAGAAATTTTAGGTGTTCTTTTACATCACGCCCCGATTTATTGGCTAAAGAAGACGATTCAATGAATAATTCAATATCCAATGATCCAATCTAAGCTCGTCGTTATTGTTTCTTATTAAAGAACTTAACCAAAGTCTTTCTCAATAATAATAATAATAATAATGATAATAATAATAATAATAATAATAATAAAACGATATATAATATGAAAAATTGAATTTTTAAATAATTGTGTCAGAAAGGACCGAAGTAAGATGAAACCTTTTGTCAAATCGTGTCATCAACAATAATTTCGGTATGTATTTTGTTAAAATTAGGGTGAGGAGAAAGTTCTTTACATTTAACATTCACCTTCAACTAAATTTAATTCAAAATCATTTTATTTGCATAATTCTCAATATAAAATATCAGTAAAAATAAATTTTTAAACAAATATTAATATTCCAACGAAATTAGACATTTAAAATTAAATTCTTCAAATGTAACATTTCCCCTCAACTAGATTCAATAAAAAATCATTTTATTTCCATCATTTTTGAGATAAAATTCCAATAAAAATAATCTTCCAACAACACATCTGAAATTAAATTCTTGAAATCTACCATTCCCCGACTAGATTGAATTTAAAATAATTTTTTTCCCATATGTACATATAAAATTTGCAATGGCGCGTGAAGTTTAATTGCACTTGACCCAACGGTACATAAAAAATAGAACAAAATAGCGCTAATAGATATACGTGTGTACAAAAATGGGTACGTAGGTAGAGCAAACATCGATGCATTATACATCCAACAATAATAATAACAATAATAATAATAGCGTTGTATACACGTATAATCGCAAAAGGTAGAACACATCGGCGGAGAGTACGGTGTTGGGACGGAGCGTGTTGTATTTATTGGTCGGATGATGGAAGAGTGGCACGAGGCGTACCGGCGGAGAGGTCCGGTGAAAACGTGGGTGCGAGGATCCGAGATACGTTCGCGTTTGTGTGTGTGTGTGTGTTTGCGTGTGTACGCGCGTGTGCGTGCCACAAATGTTTTCGAACGAGAACGTGTATTCAAGAGCGACGCGAGGTAGATATCCTTCGGGGTAAAGGCACACACCCACACTCTACCGGCGAGTGCGAGCGTTAACGAAAGAAGAGAAGGGGCCTTGGGGCTCGCTCTCTTCGACTTCCCCTTTGGCGCTAGCCCCCTCCCCAACCCCCGCCCCACCCTCGGCCCCTTCCCCCACTCGCCCTAACCTCCCCGCGGTCGGCCACGTTTGTTTTTTTTTCTTCTTCTTTCTTTCGAAGTAATAATAGGCGGAGGACAGCCATTTTGAGAGCTCGCTACGCGGGACGAAGTTATTGTTCGACAGTGCGTCTCAACTTCCCGATCAGATTTTTCTCTCTCCCCCTCTCTCTCTCTCTCTCTCTCTTTATTCTCGTTATTATTCTTGTTATACTTAATTTTAGCTGTTTAGTTCTTAGTTTTCTTATCAATCCTAATTTACGTTACTGTTGTTTCTGCTTTTATGTTTTGTTATTGTTTCTTCGTATGTTTCGTTACGTTCCCGGAAAGTAATTACTGGGGCGTATTAAAATTTTTCATCGTCGTCGTTATCATCTCTAGTTAACCGTTTTTTTATTGTTACTTTAGTTAAGTTTTAGTTTATGTATTATTTAGTTATCGTTAATTTTATTATCATCACCGCTGTTTTTCATTCGTTATTATTTTTTGATTATTATTTTATTTTTCATTATTTTTATTATTTCTTATTTTTAAATTTTCATTATTGTCGTATTTTCTCTTATTATTTCGTTCCGAGTCCTGTATTTATTGTTTAAACATTATCATTTTTGTATACATTTTTCGGCACGGTATTCTCAGGGAGTGGGGGAGCTCCAGAGTACGAAATCCCTCTCTCTCTCTCTCTCTCTTTCTCTTTCTCCGTTTCTCCGGCGCATACGCAACGACCTTTTCGTCCCCGTTTCGGTTATTCCCCGGGCCGCGTTCGTTCCGACGCGATAAGTCAGGCGAAAAACGTTGATGCAAAGTCGTCGACGGAGCGGCGAGGGGGAGATATTTTTTTCGTACCGGACACGAAGCATCGATGATTCGGTTCTTTCTTTTTTATCATCTTTTTTTTTTGTTGTACGATCCGTGCGTTATCAGTGAACGAGAGCGAGGTGGATTCCACTCTCGCTGGCCCGTGGACGGCCACCCCCCCCCCCCGCCCGCCCCTCCCCCCTCCAACGTTCGACGTTCCCCTACTCGACGCTCGTGCCCCGCGATGTAATAATAGACGGCGGAGCCAGCGCCATCTTGAAAGCAGAGGAGGCCCTGCTGACTCTCTCTCTCTCTCTCTCTCTCGCGCGCGTACACGCCGAGTTTATTGTTCCGCTCGGTGACTCTCAACTCGCGAGGATCGTAGTATCGACTACGACGGAGATGTTCCTCGAAATTCCTCGACTCCGAGAACGTTCTCGCTGCCTCCACCGCCGTCCTTCTTCCGTTTGTTTTATCGATGTTTTGTTTTATTTACTTTTTTATACTTGTTTTTTATTTTCTTACGGGGAGGAGAGAAAAGTCAGCAGTGAGCTCTTCTCGAAGGTTTTGGGCTTTCTCGACTCGTGTTTATTTGTGGATTTCCGTTCTCGACAAAAATTGCATATTTTACATTGCACATTTGAGTTTTTTTCCCCGTTGGAAACTTGGTGTTTTTTTTCCCGAAAATGTTTATTTTTTTTGTTTGTTCGATTAATCCAATTTTCGTCAAATGTTCGTAATTTTTTTTAATTCTCTCTTCACTCTTTCATCTTTTTTTTCTTTTTCATTGTTCATTTTATTCTCGAATGTTTCAACGTACGTCGAAAATTGTGTTTTTCATCCCCGTCCCCTCCAGCCTCATCTTCTCATCGTCTCCTAGTTTATTTTCTGGATTTGTAACGGACGCTGGAGGATTTTTTTTATTTCGGGTTTCTTTTTTGGTTTCCTTATTTTTTACGTTTTTTTCGCGAGAGTCGGACGGAGGAGAAGGACCGTGTGTGGAGACGGTGCCAGGCGCTGTGCCAGCGAACGCGTGTGTGTATCCATCCGTTTGGCGGCTGGGGGTGGGGGGTTGAGATAAAGAGAGAGAGGGGGGTCTAACGGTGACACGGAGCAGCGACGCTCAACCTGCGGGTCGGCCGCTGGTAAATCAACGCTTATTGACCAAAAAAAACATCGAAATTCGCGATCAAAAGTTTTCTTCTTTCTTCTCATTTTTTTTTGTTGGATTCCTCATTTTTCTTCATTAGCTTTCGAAGTGACGAAAAAGTTGTTTGGGTTTGAATCGTAGATTGAGCAGAACGAAGATTCGAACAAATCGTGCTTGTATTTAACTCGAGATTTACGTTTAATTTTTTTTTTTTAAAGTTAATCGACGATTTAGGTTTTGTATTTTTTCGAATCATTAATGATGAATTTTTCTTTTCGTCGTTGCTCTCGTTGATTTCGTTGCTTTCGTAAAAAAAAAAACACAATCATTCTCTTTTCGTACATATAATTTATCCGGATATTTCTTTTAATGAAGAAGATCAATTTATTTTAATAAAAAAAATAAAAATAAAAATCTTTAATTGAAGAAAAAGAATTTTTAATTAAAAACATAAAATTCCATCGGTTTTCCTAAAACCAAATATTTCAAACGTTTAGCAATCGAACAATCGTCGAGTGTAAAATTGCCGTTTATTGTTTTTTTTAAATTTCCCTCGACGATTGATCATTAAATAATGAATAATTTTTTTTACTTTTCGTATACACTGTACGTTCAATGTATTATTACAAAAATAATACTTATGAAATACGAAGGACGAAACAGACGGGAGTAACGAAGTCGAAGAGCGCTCGAGCGTTCTTTCCTTTCTTTTTTTCTTACCTGAAATGTCTCGGAAGGGGCCGAAGATCGGTCAGTGGAAGAATCATCGGCTGTCCATAAATATTCCTCGATATGAATGGGCGAATCGTGTGTCGAGGCGAGGGGCCGAGTAGCGACCGGGCTGATGGTAAAAGAAAGAGCGAGAGAGAGAGAGAGAGAGAGAGAGAAATGGGCTGGATGTGTCGCGACTCAAGATGGCGAGGAGAGCAGAGAGAGGACCGAAGCCCGTGACCCCGCGCTTGTACTTGCTGCCCGTTGCTATTGCTGGCTACCGCCGCTTCTGTCGTCTTCTCCTCCCCGCCGCCCCTCCCCCCTCCTCTTCCGTCGTTCTTTCTCTCTCGCCGTGTACAGGGTGTCTCCGAACTGTCATCCGAGAATGGCTCATTATTTCCAACTGGAAAACCTAACGAAAAATGCACGTTTAAACGTAACACCTAACGCCGATCTTGGAACTTCTCGTCATGATTGTTAGGATCGTCATGATTTTATTTTAGAGATTGATCTCGATTTTATAATTCTCATCGACTTGAACATTTGCAATAACAATTATTATTATTGTTATTATTATTATTATTAGCGTTATCGTCATGGAACATTTATCGTCGTATTTCCATAATCATCGAGTGGCCGATGATGACGACGATGATTATTATTTTTTCTATATTTTTGGGATATTACTTTTTATTTAATTCCCTATATTGCTATTATTCTTGATATTATTATTATTGTTATTGTCATTTTTTGAGGTTGCAATATTATTGTAACAATATCAACGACAAGAATAATAATAATAAATATTCAAGTCCGTAATGATGAAACTTTTCGTTCGATCTGTTTACTCGCGTTCATCGTTATAGATACGCGTATATATATATATATTGAAGTTGGAATAGGGAATACGTAGACGCGACTTGGGCGGTTCGCGTTTCGACGATACTTCCTGTATGCGTGCGATATTACGGCCGCGTGTGTGTCGCGCCCGCGCACTAACCCGTTTCTCTCCTGTACACTATTCTCTCTCTCTCCCTCTCTTTCTTTCCCTCTTCCTTGGTCGGCCGGTCGGTATCTTTGTCCGTTTCTCTCGCTGCTCGCTCTTTCTTCTCTGTGTCGAGTATGTGGCACACGAGAAGACGAGCGGGAGAGTGAGAGAGAGAGAGAAGGAGGCGCGAGCGGTTAGTATGGGTGCGCGTCTGTGTGACGGGTTGCCGGCGTATTTTGGTATATTGATCGCGCGCGCCCCGCGGTAGGCCATCTTCCCCCTCCCCGCACCTCCCAACCTCGCGGCCCCATCTTGCCCAACCCCATTTCTCTCCTGCTTCGGTACTGCTGCTGCTGCTGCCGCTGCCTGCTCTGCCGCTCGCTTGCCCCGTTCCTGGCAATCCCCCCCCCCCCCTGCCCCTCTCTCTCTCTCTCTGTCGCTCTTTCCCGTTTCTCTCTCTCGCGCAAGAACTTCCGCGGCGATGTTTTTCTCCTCGCTGGATAATATCTCCAGTTGGCGAAACTTCGTTTTTCAATTCTTCCTCTCTTCTTCTTTCACCGTTCGTTTCCTCCGGTGCTCGTTCGTTCTTCTTATGTTTCTTATTCTTCTTACGTTTTCCTCTCTCGGTAACAAAAACATTCATTTCCGGCTGTTCTTACACTCTCGATTACGCGAATACTCGTTTTGCCTTCCCCATGCATTGTTTCGAGAAAAAAAAAAAAAAAGCGATCGGACGATCGCGTTTCTAGACGCGCCGTGAAATTCCACGTCGAAAAGTATACGGACGTTTTTCGATCGGATCAACCCTCGCGGAGTTATCGGTCGTTAAAGTTGCCACGAATGGGGCTAGCGCGCGCTCGATTACTCCGCCCACTCGGACCCCGGCGATTACTCGCGATTGGCTCGCAACCTCGAACACCGATAACTCGCGAACCGCTCTTCCTACGGAAAATACGACGAGACACTTTTCGACTCGGAATTTCGTCCCGAATCCGAATCCCCGATTATCCATTCCCATTTTTTCGGACACCCTGTACGTCACGTGTACGAGTCTCGGGATACGTGTACGTCGCGCGGGTAGCCTCCGCGACCGCGCAAATCGATAAATTGGTGAACGCCGGCTGCGCGATGTTTAAACACCCTCCCGAGTTTATTCACCGGCACGGCCGAAACCCGCTTAACCTCGTCCCAATTTGAGAAAAGGAAATAAACGAGAGACGGAGAGGAAAAATATTTCGTTGAAAAAGAGAGGAAAAAATAGGAGAAATTTCTTACCCTGTCTAGAATTCCTACGTTTCCGCAAGCCCACGCGTTTCTTCGAGAGGAATTCTTCCGTCGCTTCCCCTTCCTAGGTTATCTTTTTTCGCTTCACAGCCAGTATTTTTTTTTTTTTTACGATTTCGTTCCACGCTTGATTCGAAAATACACGATTGACTGAACAAAAATAATTATTGACTAATAATTCATTACATTTTTCTCTATTGCCTTATAAGCACGAATAAATGATTTTCAAAATCACGATCCGATTCCTAAATAATAATAATTCATCGATAAACCAACTCCTTAAAAATTGTTGGAACGTTGAAACAAACTTGAACAGGAGATTTTTCATACACGTTTAACATCGACAAAGCCACGTTAAAACGTTTAAAAATTATTCAATTCTAAATATCAAGGTAGACAGAAATAAAATACGATCGTGGAACGTGTCGTGTACGATAGGTATGAAGATAGCGGGGGAAGGGTTTCTTCGAAGAATATTGGTGTCGTCGCGATAAAATTTCCGGGTGTCAGGTTAGGAAATATTGGGACGGCACGCGTCGAGATGTATCCACGAGGATGTCATTGCTCGTGTCGTCTCTGTTGAATGGTTAGAAATGCTCGAGGCGGCAGTGAACGCGAATACGAGGTTGGAGGAGAGAGAGAGAGAGAGAGATATTCCGTACGTAGCACCGCGAGACCGACAGCGACACAGAAATACGTGAGAAGTGTAGGACGACGTATATACGGCGAGGAGTGAGAGCGGCTCGAACCTCGACGCCGTGTGAGACTCGAGAGGGCAACGTTGCCGGTTACTCGCTAAGAATACTCGACACCTACGCGGCTGGCAACGCCGCTCTCACCAGACACCGGGATCGAGACTCACCGAGAATACGAGCGGGAGAGAGAGAGAGACGGAACGTCGAGTCGAACGAGCGCGCAGTCAGGCAGGCCACGAGAACGGCCCGCTCGTTTGCCGCCTTTCGTGTAACCGCGTAGTCGCGACCACGATCCTCGACCCTCTTCGTTTCTCTCTCTCTCTCCCTCTCTCTCTCTATTTTATTATTTTCTTAGTTTGTTATTTTATTATTTTATTGTTTTTTTTAATTTTATTTTTTACTATAGTTATTGCGATTACGGTTTTGTTGTTTTTTTTTTTCTTCTTTTTTTTTCTATATTTTTGTACTAATTTTCTATGAACTGAAACATTCTTGATATTCTTTTTTGATCTTTCGTAAATTTGCCGACGATTCACTAGGGCACGATAAAATGATCATCGCGTCGTATCTCTGTTTCTCTTATATTTATTTTCTGTTCTTTCTTTTTTTATTCTGCCGGTTGTATTTATTTAGCATCACAAAAACAATCGAAAGAAATAATAGACATATATTTCTCTTATTTCTATTATTGTTTATTTTCATTTTTATTATTATCACTATCGCTTTTATTATTGTTTATTTTTTATGTTACTTGTTACTATCTCGTATGTTATTTTCTCTTACGTTTACCACACAGACTTGAGGTTT
Organism: Ophioninae sp. A BG-2022a; assembly: GCA_030523105.1. Taxonomy (NCBI): domain Eukaryota; kingdom Metazoa; phylum Arthropoda; class Insecta; order Hymenoptera; family Ichneumonidae; species Ophioninae sp. A BG-2022a. The sequence goes on along the minus strand of JAPYZI010003156.1, from coordinate 6,169 downwards.
CCATCAATTTATAATAAATCGTCATCATCATTTCTCTCTCTCTCTCTCTCTCGTTCGTTCGTTCGCTTTTGTTTGCCTTACTAAGCGCACCGAGAACGCGACGATAACACTCGCCCGGTAACTTCTTCCCCGTTATTATCCACGCGTTCTCTCATCCCCGAGATCTTTCCTATTAAAAAATATATATAATTGCGAAACGAAAGAAAAAAAACATCGTTTTTGAACCGGAAAACGAAAAGAAAAATGAGCATGCGATCTGGAAGATCGTCGGAGGCTTCGGTTTCTGTTTGTTTTTGTTTCGTGGCCGTGTATCGGGAACCACCGATGCAGCATTGTTGCGCTCTTGGAAGAACGGACGGCAACGTCGCGGGTTCTCTATCTCTCTCGAGAGAGAGACAAAGAGAGAGAGAGATCGCTGCTCGGGACAGGGGAACGCATCGCGTTTTTTGTACTTTCCAAGGTCCGTCCTTCGCACCCCTGCTCATTGGTTCGAGAGAGAGAGAGAGAGAGAGAGAGAAAGAGAATACAACCGTCTCTCTTTCTCTCTGTTGGAACGACACGCTCCGTACAAACCGCGCACCATGTGCAGGGACCGACGACCCAATTGTGTCACGTTACACCTTTTTCCCCAAATGTGGCGGTCGTGGCTCGAGGGCGGCCTCCCCTCGGCCTCCTCGGGCCTTCTCGATATCGGACTCTCGAGTCTCCTTCCCGGAATCGACCTCGCCCATCTTAACCGTATTTTCGTCACTTCGCGCGATCTCCCAACCGACGTATCCCACGATTCCTGTTCTTTGCATCCGTAGCCAATCGGAATTTTGTCCATTTAATTCGTGACTCTCGTTGAATACGTCGAATCGTTTGTATCGCTTATATTTATATGATCGTGTCATTCAATTGATCTATATCGAAAGTCGAAAAATTCGCTCCCAGGGAGAATGAAGAATCGATTTAACGTATTTCTTTGTTTTCTCTTTATTTCATCACCGTTTCGATATACACTCGCGTTGACTCGATCGTTCGATCTTTGTCCCCCTCCCCGTGTTCCGCACTCCCACGAAACAAACTTTACGCAAATAAAATACGTATTTCCTTCGATACCACTGTTTCTTTCATCCTACTCGGAAAACGTAACCGAAATAAACGAGGCGAATAAATCGACCTATGTGTGCGTGTCGCGATTCGACCGGAAATGACGGTTTAAAAAAAAAGTCCGCGCGTCCAGGGATAATCCCCGAGGGAAGTGGAGTAAGGAAAACGAGTAGATGGATTGTTCGATGGTTTATCGAGAACGATATATAAAAAGAGAGAGAGAAAAGCTAGCGATCGGGCGAGGAATACTCGCGCGGCAGATCGCTCCCGTAGTATCGTGCCAGTGACTGTACTCGCGAATCCCTCGATTCCCCGAGGCCCTTGAAGCTTCTCTCTCTCTCTCTCTCTCTCCTGCTTCTCCACCACCACCAACTCTTCTTCTTCTTCTTTCGAGCTCTATCGGGCGCGCTCTCGTTCTTCTTTGGCTCTCTCGGGGTATATCTCTCCCGGCCGAGGCTTATACGAAACTTGTGCCACTACTGCTAGGCAAAGCGTGCGAGACCAGCAAAACTCGCGGGGCCGGGCGATCCGTCGACTTGGCAACGTCGCTTTCTTTCTCTCTCTCTCTCTCTTTCTCTCTCTCGTTCGTTCGTTCGTCTCCCGGGCTGTCATCGACGTGGCAACGTCGCGCCGCGCGCGCCCTCGACTCCCCGCTATTATGTAACACCCGGCAACGTTGCCGCGGCGCGCGCGACGCGGGGGAGGAGCGGGGGGGGGGGGCGAGCGGGCGACCGGTACGAAAGCCGCCGGGCGTGGAGTGGGGAGTGGCCGCGATGGAGCGAGCGCTGGCGGGGTGGGGGAACGCGGTAGAGTCGCCGGCGCAGCGGCGGGGGGGGGGGGGGGGGGGGGGGGGGGGGGGGGGGGGGGGGGCGGGGGGGCGGGGGGGGGGGGGGGGGGGGGGGGGGGGGGGGGGGGGGGGGCAGCTCGGGAATCGCCCAGTCCGTGCATATCTCTCTCTCACTCGCTTGGCCAGTAGAAGTAGCGCGCCCCGATGCATCACGGAGCCGGGGCTTCCCCACCCTTGCTCCCCCCCTCCCCCGACGCTCCCACCAAACCCCGCTCCGCGCTTCCTTCTTCTTCAACGGTCGTCTCTCGCTGCTGCGTCACGAGAGCTATCGCGCAACCCCTTTGCCCATTAGGATCCTCACGGTGAAACACCGTGTCACTCCCGTCGAACCACTGAAAATTTTATCCACATTTTGTTTGGGTTTAGTACGCCGCGGATGTGTGTTTCACCTATCGGTGTACGGCGGTACTACCACGCCGAACGGTATAAACGGGTATTCGCGACGAGTTGTTTTTTCTTTTTTTTTTTCGTGAAAACGGCATTGTTTTTTTTTTTCAGGCTTCTCTTCGATCGTAGACTCCCGGTGGATTAGAACTATTGAATGTATTGTTTCGTAGCGCATAGCCCTAGTAACAGTTGCAACAAATTTAGGAATCCTTCAACAATCTAATCGAGAATTTCAGTGGAAGGACGGGGAGAACGAACAAAATATTGTCGAAAAATATATACGTCGCGCGACGAAACACTGGACACGGGAAAAAACAGTCGACAAGAAAACCGTTGATCTTGGAATAGCAAGTGGCGGAGAGGGGGGTCGAGGGCAGGGGGAGAAATAATTTATTTCTTGCAGTTTTTGTAACGAGATTTTTCACGAACTCGCCCGGACGCCCTCGTCAAACAAAAGCGGAGCGTTCTCATCTCCGTTTCTCTCTCGCTTCCTTCCTGCGATACGACCCGTCGCGTTGACAAACGCTCGATCGATATCGTCGTGCGAAGTAGAAAAGGATGTGGCGGTGGCAGGACGAGGGGGTGGGGGGATTCAGGAGTGGGATGAAAAAAAAACAGCGGGTTGATCGACACGCGTGTGTGAAACGCGAGGAGCCAGATCCCCCCCCCCCCCCATCCTCCGGTCTCTTCATTTTTTTCCGGTGGCTTATATCCCCCACCGTGTCCCCGCAATCCCTCATTTTCGCAATCCTCGGTTTTTTTTTGTTTTCTCCTTTTCGTTGCCTCGACGATCCGCAGCGTGTCGTATAAATATGAAGGCGCGAATTTTCGACGCCGTTGAAACGAGAGAAGACGAGAAACAAAGAGAGAGAGAGAGAGGGAGCGTCTCGTCGAGATGCGACTTTGGACTCGGGGATCGCCCAATCTCGAAAGGCCACCCACGTGCGTTGACCTCTGTCCACGTAACGAGCTCGTCTTCCCTCTCTTTCTCTCTCTTTCCTTTTCTCTTTTCTCCTCTTCCGCTCCGCTTAATCTCTTCTTCTCTTTCTCTCTATCTCTATCTCTCTCTCCCTCTCTCTCTTTCATACTCCATCAACGTCGAGCAGCGAAGGTTACGAAAAACATCCAAACCTGGATAAACGACTCCATAATTTCGAAGGTGAACAGTTACGTCTGTATGGGAATCGAAATAAAAAAAAAGAATATTCAAAAAAAAAAACGAAAACACGTTTAGCAAGAATCAGGATTTACCGATCGCTGATTTTATCGAGTATTTTCGCACGAATATATTCACCAATCCGAAACTCAGAAACTTTATATTATTTAAGTATTTAAAAAAAAGCTTCGTTCTTTTTTTTTTGGTTATTTGCAACTGTCTTACGGAACGCAAGAGCCCATAGGAACGTTAGACCGGCAGGCACACGCATTCCCGATCTTTCTCTTTCTCTCTCTTTCTCTCTCGCGAAGTAGTCGCCGGCGGGTTTCGTCTACGTAAAATATGCACGGTTTTTGCCCAAGTATGAGTGTATCGTGTCCGCGCGCGCGCGCGCGTGTACCGAGAAACGCACTGGGGCGATGTTCGCCGGGCGTCGTTACGACGGCGCGGGGGACGCGGGGGGCGCAACGCCGCTCGTCTCTTGTTTCGTCCGAGCGTTCGACGTGCCGACACTCCCAAAGGTTAAACGCGTCTGGCATGCCGCAGGGAGAGGAGGAGGGAGATATCGGATCTTACGAGAATATAGAATAAGAGAGGGGGGTGGGAGAGAGAGAGAGAGAGAGAGAAGAACGTTTGCTCGTAATAGCCCTCGATGCGTTCCACCTGCCCGATCGTTTCTCTCGCCCGAACAGCGACGCGTCGTGTGCGCACGCAAAACCGAGAATTACAGAGTCGTTGGCCGATCTTTTTCCTCCACGCTCTCGTCCTCGAAAATCCTTGACTTTTACACCTCGCGACGTATCATCGATATATTTTTTTTTTTCACTCGGAGAAAAAACGAGATGGAGAGAAAAAGAGAAAAAAAAATCGCGTCTAGGATCGTAGCGCGTGAAAATGTCGCCGAGCCCAACGAACGTTTCTTATCGCTCGTTGTTTACCTCCGCTAGCTCGTGGCCTCGACTCCCCACGCGCGGAACTGCGTAAACACACCGTGTGTAACGTATTCGAAAAGAAGGAAGAGATCCCAACCACCAGCCGAGGTTCGACTTTCGAATATTTCGTGATGCAAACGCCGCCTAGGCACGAGGCGTGTTTGCCCGTTCTCGGTGTCTCCTCTTTGCGCGAATCTTCGCTTTCCCCCACCGCTCGGCCGCTCGACCCGCGACACACGGAGAGCTCGTTCGAACGTTTTTTTTATTTCGCCTTCGTATCCACGACGATTCCTCCGAGTCTCGTGAACCTTTATCAACCGAAAGGATACCAAAATCATCGGGAAATTCCAACGAATCCGCTGATCCCGGTCCCGTTGGTCCAGCTTTGCTCGTTCTCGAGTTTATCGCAATTGTACAAAGATAGAAATTCTAACGAACCAGCGAACGGGCTCACGGGCTCTTAACCGCTCGCGTTGCGCATGCGCGCGCTGTATTTTCATTCGCCCCGACGATATCGAGCTCGTTTCCTTTTATTCCTCGATATTATTTTTCTTTTTCCCTACGGATGGCCGCGTTCTCGAGGAAACGAGGCGGACGCTCTTCGCGTGCTTTTATCGAACCACCCCGCCTCGATCTCTCCCCGGTTTGCTTCCTCCTCTATGTGCATCGAGCCGTGCGCGCGTATGTGACGTTTGCTTCGAACTCTCTCCCTCTCTCGCTCTTCCGGAGGCAGAATCCGCGAGAGAGGGAGAGAAAGAAGGATGGAGCGAGAGCGCGCGACGAGGAGGAGGGAGGAGCCGAACGTTCCACGCTTCTGTCCAGCGAACGTCGGTCACTACCGGCCGGCCGTGACACACTTGCGACCCTTCCAACGATCACCGTGTACACTCGGTGCACACTTAGCGTCTATTAAAACCCCCCGCGCGTACCCGCGCACCCCCGTAGCCGTTCCGATACACCGATGCGTATTATTCTCGAAAAATCGTGCTCCTCTCCCACACAACGCAATTACGCGGCTGCAACGCGCGTTATATTTTTTTTTTTTTAATATCATACTTTTTAACAATACTTTAACAAGACTTACTATTTTTATACGCATTAATAATAATAATAATAATAATAATAATTTGCAATTATTCCGTATCAATTGCACAATTGACGATCGTTTATTATTATTATTAGTATTATTATTATAACAAGCCCAAATAATAATGATGATAATAATTGTTATTATTGTAACAAACAATTGTTATTATTATTATTATTATTACTTTCATTTCACAATTGTCGGCGTTTGTTTGGGTTATTACTAATTATTACATAATATTTTGTCGTTACTACGACAATACTGCGTTTAATCGATTAAATTACTCGTAATCGGTGACTCGTCGATTTTTAACCTCTTTCGCGTTTGCAACATCGACTCGCCGATTTTAATGAATATTCTTGGATGTTTTCTTTTTTTTTTTTTTAATTTTCTTTTCTTCGGGAACGCGCAATGCACAAAGAGCGGGACTTTCGTTTATCCATTCTCGTTGACTTGGTTTCTCAACCCGAGCGGCGGGCCGGAGGAGGGGGTAACTTCGAACGTTGCGCGAAAATTCTTTCTCTCGTGCTTTTGTTTACAGTCCGCGGGATCCTTTCCGCAACGGACGTTTCGCGTTCCATTGTACGCGACTCCGGCAAAATACGCCTCTTCGGTCGATGTCTACACGAGTTATTTTTCTCCCTTATTGTTTATTTTCTATTTATAAA
>JAPYZI010003155.1:0-19081 GCA_030523105.1 Ophioninae sp. A BG-2022a | reverse complement strand
TATATATATATATATATATATATATATATGAATACATTGTCAGTATGTATAAGAAAGAATGTTCGAAAAGAAACGCAGTGAATGAAAAAGGTCCTGTCTCTGACAGATGGTATCGAATGTCCTCTTGAAAATCGATATTCATACTCATTCTTCCCACAAATATGGTGGACTAATCTTTTTGCCATCTCTCTTTTGATACACTTTTGTCCATCCTTCAATTTTCCTAACCCTCAGTTTTTCTCTCAAACTCGTGTATAGGTCTAATAAAATTACAGACCTGAGTGGCTCACCACAATGTTCGGGAGGAAATATGCGATGTGCGTAATTCGGAGTCTAGCTGTTGGCTATTATCGCAATTTTTTTTAGTAACTACGTATCGTGTGTCGTGTTGAATTTCTCTGGTTCTGTTTCTTTACTTTTATACACATTTATACTTGGTAGTAACTTTGGGGCGTAAATGCTTTTAACTATTAGGTATTTGCTTTTTCTTATTTGATTTTTTTATTTCATTTATTGTATTAATGAAATTGTGAAATTTAATTTTAGGTCGTAGGTCAATTTTTATCTTTGTTATCTTTTTTTTTTTAGTTTTATTTTTTAAGGATTAATGAACGATGTCTTATGTTATATATTCTCTTTCCTTTTCTGTGGTTTCTATTTTTTCTATTCTTTAAAAACCCTAATGAATTTTTTTAACTTACAATTATGTTTATTGGAATTCGTTTATTGAGATAATTTATTTATTACTTTTTTTTTGTTTTTTTTTTTTTTAGTTCATTTTCGATTTTATCGTCGTGTTTAACATTGCTCGTAAGGTAATAATAAAAACCCTATCATCATCATTATTTCCCCCTTCTCTCTCTTTTACCCCTCTCCCATCCTCTTTTTTTCTCCAATTCTCTGGCATTTCCACTATTTACTTTTTTTTTTAATGGAAAAACATGACGTAGGTTGCGTCAACGCCCGATGGCATTGACGGGCCGTCAAAAACGATTTGTACTCGTCATTCGTAACTCGGTCACGTGCCCGTGGCCCAACGAGAGCGCGTTGTACGTGCAAGCGGATTCTAAAGGCTGCGGAGACCACAACGAGCGAAGTTGCGGTACAAGGGATGGTAGAGTTTTCGGGCGTTTTTCCTATTTGATTAATTCTTCCCGAGTGAACGCGAGATGCGCTTCGACTCATTGTAGCCTTTGCGAATACGCCCATGAATCCCGAGTGAAAACGGATTTCAGTAACGGGACCCGTTTCAACGAAATCACGATTTTTCGTGTCTAAAAACCTGATTTCCGGGGTTGCATTCTGACATTTTCGTGGCATCTTCAGCGCGTGAAAAATCCATCTGGAAAGAAGCCATGGGTGGCTTTACGAGAACAAAAAAAAAAATGGGGATTTAACAAATCGACTCGATTTCTCAAGTAACGCTCACTTTTTGACTCTTTAAAAGAATATACTTTCCTCCTCCTGAACTAACGATTCGTTCACCAACATTTTTTTTTTTTTCAAGCATTTCTTTTTTCCTTTTTTATGTGTTTTTTTTATATTCTTCCAAAATCCCACACGACGAATCGTGGATTCCACGAGGATCAATCTTTTGGTAGGTTCGTTACAGAAATCCATCACTCGAATGTGCAGAACTTCAGGAAGTGAGGTATATTTGAATCGATCGTGTAAACGTGGAGAATTCTACTCCCAAAGGAAGGATTTTCTTTTCTCTCTCTCTCTCTCTCTCTCTCTCTCTCAGCTCTTCAATGGATACAAGACGAGAGAATCCGCATTCGAAACGTTTTTGTATGCACAGGTACACACGCTCTAGTTTGCTTCATTTCATCACGTTCGTACCACCTTATTTTGAGAAAATCCTCTTCATCCCTCCGTTGCAGGAAAATTCACACACGCGTAATGCTGATCGTGTCTCGACCACTATTTTCCTCATCCGCTGCATTTTTGGTCAGTGTATGAGTGTGAAACGAGACTGGGTCAGGAAATAGGGCATGCCGCTGGATTTCCAACGTTTTCTCCTTGTTATAATCTACTGGATTATTATTCAGTAATAAATTATTGATTTATTATTTTTTTCAATAATAATCTACTGGAATACTATTTTCTCCAGTAATGTTTTACTGGAATTTTTATTTTCTCCAGTAATAATTTACTGGAGCTTCTATTTTTTCAATAATAGTTTACTGGATTATTATTATTATTATTATTATTATTATTATTATTATTATTTGTAGCGAAACAATCTCTAATGCTTAAAAAAAATTCCAAAATTATCTATAACCGTGTGATAATAAATTCTCTAATTACTATAGTGCTGAATTAACTACTAAAACTATAAATAATACAAAATTTATTATTTATAGTCGCATATAAATGAATTAAAAAACATATATATATATATCTTCTACTTTTTCATAAATTAAATGAAAGTAAAAATTAAAAAAACAAAATAAAAATTAAAAAAAAAAGAAGTTCGTTTCGAAGCATTGTTTTTTTACAAATATAAATTTTTCGTTTTTGACCGATTCGATAATTCGTTCCGTTTGATCATGACGTAAAATTTGGGACGACCTGAAAATCTTCTTTGTCGATTTTTCGGACCACGAAATAATTGATACGAATCCGGAATTCTCCGTAATTTCAGAAAGGCGTAACTTGCGCGATGAAAATAAAGGGAAAGATGCCTTCGAAAAAGGCGGAGAAATAATTCGATCGGATGTATGCGCGCGAGCGTTGGATCGCGGAGTGCTTCTTTGCGTTTGTACACGTACATTTAAATACATACAGACGTATCAACGCACTCTGGGCAATCCTCGTGCTTGATGCATGCGGGACAGCTGCAGCATCAGCTACGAGAGAAACGTCAACGACAATTTTCCGCGATCGTAATACCCCCGTGCTCACGTACCGGTATTTATCATTCGGCATTAAACTTCGCGTTGTACCAAGAATTTTCGTAATTTACGATTCGGTACAACGGCGCCCGCATGTAACCGCCTTAAGTTTCAATGTTACTAGGGTACAATATTAATTGCCACGAGCGCACCTTGATCCCTTGAAACGATTGTTATCTTGGACTAAAACGGTTAACACATGTACGAGTGGTTTTGGGAAATTTTTTTTTTTTTTTTTTTTAGTATGCACGAAAGCATTTGGATTTGTTTGGGTTATTGAGGCTAGAGTGAGTATCGAGAAATCAGAGATTTTTGTAAAAAAAAAAAAAAAATAACGTTGGGAGATGAAGTAAAATTATTGAAAAATCGTTGCGACGTTTATTTTGTAAATTCGAAGTTCGTTCGAAAAGTAAGGTTTATTTTTCGTTTATTCGATCAATATTTATTTTGCACTCTTCGTAGTGATATTTATATAATTAATGTAATATTAATTCATAATTAATATAATTAATATAATTAATTTAATATTAATATAACTAATATTATTAATGTAACATTAATCCTCCTAATTAATAACTCTACAATAGTGACGAATCTCCATCCTTTTGCTGCTCTTTTCAGTTTTTCGAAGAGTAAAAAAACATCGCGGTTGGCAAAGTCCAGAATTTGGTACCACTCAGTACCAAAAAGTACTAAAATTATAGTAGGAAAAAATCGTTATGCCAAATGTTCAAAAAATTCGATGCCATTTGGCCTCAACGATTACAAGAGCGTTACAAGCTCATATCCACGAAGTACGACACGTCAGGTTCGACGCGTGGGGTGACCAGATATAATTTGCCAGCGGTCGTAAAAAAAAAAAATTCAAACAAAAAAAAGAAAGATACTAAACTGGTACCAGCCACGCGGACATTTATTTTCAATGTGCACTGAACTCACGGAAAATTATTGTAAAAAGAGAAGAAAAAAAATGCATTACCGGTCATGCTCCGTCGAGCAAACGGTGAGTAAGGGGAAAGAGGAAAAAAAAAAACGTAAAGTGGATTGTCCCGTGGACGGTGTCGGGCACGCGTGCCTGTACGTAACGTTGACATATGTCATCGAACTAAGAACAATTACGACCACGTGTCACGTATCACCGGTAATTGCCCGAAATGTACATACGATAATCACCAATATTCGTATGACGAACGAAAATGAAAGAAAAAGTGTGGCCTGGCCAATAGATCGGCGCAGGGTGAGAGGAGGGGGGCGGGGGAGGGGGTAAATACCCGAGGAAAGTGGGGAAAAAGTCAATGTCGAACGTACAATTTATTTTTATCTCCACTCCCAATCTGCCTCGTGCCATTATTTTCTCATTTATTATCTGTATTTACCGATCGCCCGAACGATCGAATTTTCGACGATTTTTTTTTTCTATTTTTTTCTCCTTTTTTTTTTTTTTTTGGGAAATGAAAATCGAGCGAGTTAATGATGAAAAGGAAAAATGTGTGTATCGGTGGGTAGAGAAAAATCTACGGAGAGTAAACACGTCTCGTGTAAACGGGATTTCGAAGTGGCTGGGGTAAAAAGAACAGAGCTAAAAGAAAGATCAATGGAACTACGGCGTTTAAACGGGTGTAAGAGAATAAAGGATGCGAAGGGTGAATCGAGATAAAATTGCGTTTTATCGACGAACCGGAACTAACCCGATACCGTTTACGTTTTTCTTCGCAATCTCGATGACCCCGTCGTCATCGATCAAAATTGAAGCTAATGGACAGACCCAACAGTCTCGTAAGCCTGGAGATCGTTCACTATACAAAAAAAAAAAGAAAAAAAAAGTATCGTCCTCCCCTCAACTTGCAACGGAAGGGCGAGAATACGAATCTTTCTCCCTTTTACCCTTGCGCCCAACGAAAATTCGGGAATTTCGTCGGAAATCCAAAAATTCTCGAATTTGATACGAAACTGTCATTTTTCATCCCCATTTCGATATTCGTACGCGGCGATTTTTTTTTTTTTTTGACCTCGAACGAGCTGGGATGAAAACCGAGAAAGGGTCTGGTAAAAGGGTCAAACAGGACGCTAAAAAAAAATAACGAACCACAAACGCGTTGACGGATCACATTCGTGAATTTTTTTTGTTGACGAAAAACTATTTTTTTTGTTTGTTTTTTTTTTGCCTGACGATCCAAATTAGGGCGTCGAATTTTGCGTTCAGGAGAATAACGCGGAAAGCTCGAATTATTCAGGATCGCTGCAGTGGAATTGATTTGGGGTAGCGTGACGAAAAAAAATATAATAAAAAAAAAAACGTTAATCGTCAATGAAAAAATCGTACCGGTTCCTCCTGTCGTTTAGTCTCGTTTTTATTAGAAAAAAAAAAACTTTTTTTTTTCTTTCGTGATGTTTTTGTCTTCACCGAGGGTGCCACGAACGATGTGTGTCTCCATTCAACACGAGATTCACATCTGTCAATCAAAATCAATTCAGTTCGAGTGTCCAGTCGAAGCTGGATGGTTTTCCGTTGGAACGAAGACTGGATTCGAAATTTTCGTCGAAAGATCGCATTATTCAGGGCACTTGAAATTTTTGGGAAATTTCTCAATGATTTTGAAGCTTCTGGATTTCTCCAACTCCAAAAATATTTTTCTAAATCCTCTTCTCAAATAAAACGTTTTTTTTTTTTTTTGGAATCCCATAAATTTTTTCAACGTTTTTGATTGTCAAAAATTCTCAATTGGATCGCACATTCAGTTTTCTTGTGAAAGGAAAATTCGCTTGCAATTTTGGATTTGGTGTTCGGTCGCAGAAGTACGAAAATAAAATTTTGAAATTCTTCCGAAATTCTTATTCGCACGAAAATAGGCTGCTCTTGATAACGTTGTATTTGGGTAGAACAGGCTCTCCGTTAGCTCAGAATTCTTCTCGTCTTTCTCACTTCTACCCCCTATTTTTGATGGAACAAGTTTGCTACATGTGATCCAAAGCACACACATGAAAAGAATAAAGCACGTACCAGTTTGGTCTCGTGAGCATTTCCCGAGTTCCCACGTCCGTCAGTCACGTTTCTTTCTCGATACGGATTCTCGACGAGGTATTATACTATACTCGGGACCTCGAAAGAAAAAGAGAGAGAGAGAGGGAGAGAGAGAGAGAGAGAGAAATTATTTTCGATCGAGAGCGCTAAAGAGAGAAAAATTCTCAGTGAGAAACAGGGAGAGAACATTTTTTTAAGGGCGAGTGCGAAAGAGACGAAAATTCACAAACAAGAAACAAAGAGAGAGACGAATTTCGGAAAGAAGGGCGAGAGAGAAACGAAAATACAAAATGAGAGAGAGAGCTAGAGAAACGAACAAAAATTCACGAATAAAAATTGGAGAGAAAAAGCATTACGAAAAAAAAAGGAGTGAGAAAGATACAAAAATATAAATGAGAGAGAGAATGAGAGATAGAAGGAAATTTCGAGAGCCACAATAATCCACAAGTTATAGACAAACAGACCAAAATTTCGGGTGAAAGATGAGATTGTAAACAAACGATTGAAACCGTAAACGAACGAGTGAAATCGTAAACAAACGATTGAAATCGTAAACCAGCGATTGAAAATGTAAACAAATGAAGGAGAGACAAGCCTACCAAGAAACAGGAGAAACAAAATATCAAATACAGAGAGAAAAAAAATCGAAAAATTCGACGACAAACAAGAAAGCTTCGAAAGTATGTAAAAATTTCTAAAACTCCAACAAAAAAACCTCCCCATCTTTTAATCCGTATCCTCACATCTCTATTCTACAAAAATGTCCCTTGAGGGGCAAAAATGCCAGTCAAAAAATAATCAAAACCCTGCAACGTGAAATTTCCCTCAAAGAGCAAAAAACCCCCTCGAAAAATCCCCCAAACACGACGATATACGTTACAAAAAAAAAGCGTGATGAAAACGACTCAAGAATTATTGATAATCCTTTATCGATAATCCTATATTTGTTTCGCACTCGAGCGCGTCAATATTCGATTGATCCCCACCTGTCGTTGATTTTCCCCCTCGACGATTCCTTACTCCCGGTTTGTATTATTCCTTGTGTTTTTTTTTTTTTTTTTTTTTTTTTTTTTTTTTTTTTTTTCTTTTTTTTTTTTTTTCGTTACGATTTCTCCCATCGTTATTTCGAGTGCCGAACGAGGAGCGAAAAACGAGACGAGGCTGGGATAGAAACAGCGATCGCGGGTCACGAGTAAAGAAACAGCGATTTGATTATTCAAGAAATCGTAGTCCCTGTGTTGGACCACATCGAGCCGACGTCGAAACGATTTAAATGCAAATAAAGTGTGTACGTACGAGCAACCAAATAAGGGTTGCTTGTATCATCCCCTATATATATATGTATATATATATATATATATATAAATACGACGTCATTCGAAATCTCGTTCGAAACCGAGAACTGGCTCAAACCCTCCCATAAGAGATCACCGATTCACCGCTGGCAGCAGGCCTTAAAAATATATATGGAAATGAATGTGTATAGCCCGACGGAGCCCGATGAGACCCGCGAGAAATATATGGGTCGTGATCGACTTCGATCTTATTCACGTATGTCCTAACGCACACTACCAAAGGAAGCTTTCATTTTCCAACTCCTTTCATTGTCCTTCAATCGTCATACACAGGGTGAAAGATACAACGTGACCGCCCAAGATTGTTTACGTTTAAGCAAAGAAAAGAAATAAAATAAACGTCACGTTTCGATTAATTTCGAAGGTTTGGTACAGAGCTGAAAAATTTCTCGTCAAAATCGTAACTCTTGCGTTTCGAAGGTCATCAATAGTTTCTCGAATAAACGCGTATTTATTTTTCGACATTACAGCTGATATTGGAACGAGCCCAATAGCTCGAGATATCGTGACCTCGAAGTAATTTTTCACGTAAATGCATTGGTGAAAAATCATTCCAAATTCACGATATCATAAGTCGTTCTATTCTTCTAAATATCAGCTAAAAAAAATATCATTTGATACTGATATTAAATTAATATCAGTATTAAAAAAAAAGAACTATTAAACTGACAAAAAATGTACTTTTCATCACTGTATCAGCCTTTCAAAATCAATCTGATTACCCGGTGACATTTTTTTCCTCACTCTAAAAACAGCGAATATATTAGGTGTAGTAAAAAGAAACCCATGACTTACTGCAACGAATCAAACACAATCTGGATCAACTAATCACAAAACTGTCGCAAAATGCAGATGACTGAAGCTGTCTGTTGGAAAAATAATGGATTTCTTTTTACTACACCCAATATTTGCTCATATTTCACCAGGTTGAATAGTCCACCCTGTAGACTGACATATATATATGTGTATAAATGGTTCTTGATATTTCCTCGACATCGAGACATACATACATGTTTTATTAAAGTTCCAGAGGACATTTATCGAGGGATAGAGAAAAAGGTGGAGGGAGAGAGAGAAATCGTGAACTTATATCCAACCGATCGTTGCAAGCACGTGCTGCATATTCTATTTCTCTTACGTTGGCTGTAACACACGCTTATATGCATTTACAGCTTATTCGAAGGGGTTTGCCTCGACTCTCGAGGCACTTCGAACGCTTCGATCATCGATATATAGCTTACAAGGTTCCCTCTTCTGGAAGAAAAGACATTTACCCTCGTAAATTGTAATATCGATGGAATATGATATTTTGGGTTGGTCCGATCAAACGGCCGGGCCTAATATTGATTCTGTTGGATGTTGGTGATGGGTTGGTAATGATACACTTTGAATAGCTTTTCGTTCGTCTCTATGGGGGAAAAGGAACGTACGAGGGAAAAGGGTTGCAAAAAAAATGTTACTGGCTCGTCGACTGAGGTTTTACGACGGAACGTGCACTCGAAATGTCTCTCGTTGAATTGCGGTTGAGTCGTACGAGGTGGAACTGGAAAATTGAAAAGAATTTTTTTTAATTTACGTGTTGTTTGTACCTTGAGGGTCAAGTGTGCGCACTTGTCGATTCGGAGGGCTGGAATAATTAAATTGTATTAGTCAGATGTGGCACGCATCGAGCATCGTCAAATTGACCATTGTCACTTTTGATTTTTGATGTTTTGTTTTTTTAGTTTTTATTTTATTATTTTTTTTTTTCATAAAAATTATTCATAATTATTCATGATTTCATTCGTACTTCTATTTTATTATTTTTAGATATTTTTTACGGTTTTGTTATTTTAAGGGTTGGAATACGAAAATTGTACTAATCAGATATCAAGCATGATCAAATTAAGCAATATCAGTTTTGATTATGGATAGTATTTTTGATTGTTCATAAATATGATTCATAATCATTCATAATTTTATTTTTATTTATATTGATGTTGTTATGAAATATTTTTTAATATATTTTGTAATTTTTACACATGGAAAACTAAAAAGAATTTAAAAATCAACATTTTGTTTGAAAGAAATCCGTTCCGTTTTCGAGCGAGGTGAAAATAAAAAGGTAGGAAAAGGAAATATTCGAGAGGGAGTACGTTCGTGCTGTGTACGATGATAAATATATCATTGACTAAATACGAGGGAAGGTAAAAACGAAAAGGGGAAAGAGAGGGCGCGATAGAAAAATCTAATATTTATCGGGTATAGTACTGAATCGGTAAAAAAAACGTTTTTTTCCTCGTATCCCTCGATCCCTTTGGCCTCGTCTATGTCGGTCTCCGGGATCTTCTTTGGTGCCCTTTCGTACATGTGTACAATTACGTTTACGTACACACACACACACACGGATTCACTTTACGCATCCCTTCGCGCTCATTGTTGCGTTATTTCTGAGCCGTTAAGCCCAAACTGTTAAGAAAGAGAGAGAAGAAAAAAGGGCGAAAAGAAGAAAGCCGAACTGGGAGAAATTGCTTTCTCCCTGATCGAGAATAGGGAGTTTATACGTACCGACGAAAAATCTAGGTACTCTTCACCACTTTTTTCATCCATCTTTTGGGTCCTCGGTGAACATCGTTACGAACAAACGTAAACGTACCTTTCTTCATCCTCGTTTCCTCCCTTCTCTACATCCCTTACTTTCTCATTGTCTCGCAGGACTTTCTTCCTCGCAAAAGCCTTCTCTCGGTGCTCCTCTCTTCAAGCCTAATGAGGCGTGCGAGCCTGCAAAAAAAAAAAACGGGGAGATAAAAAAAAAACGAAAAACCACCCTGCGTTTTTCACCCCACGGAAATTTTCGAAGCGAGTAGTCGGTGGACGCAAAAAAAACGTCTGTACCCAGTGAAAGACACATAACGTACCATTATTTCGTATTTGCATGCTAATGTTGGCCCAGCTTTGGTCCTTGAAAAAAAAAGCTTCGTTTTCATGTTTAACTTATGCTGAAAGTGCATCGAAAAATGTACGCCCCGATTCACGTTACTTTTATTGAGTGAGTGATTATTGAGTAATTATTATAACCAACTGAGGAAAATTCCGTGCATTTTATGGCGAAAAAATATATATTCATTTTTTAATTATTTATTATTTAATTGTGTTATTTAGTTTTGTGACGAAATATAGTATTTATTAATTATTTATTAATTATTTTAATTAACCAACGAATAATTTCAAAATAATCAAACATAGGAAACAAGATAAACAAATTAATAAATATTATAAGAATAAAGAACGAGCAATACGAATAAAAATCAAATTAAAAATAATAAATATACAATAAATAAAACAATAAATTTGAGTTCGTCGAAAACATTTCGATCTCGACATTGGTCACCTGCCAATGAACAACTTTATTTCTACTGTAAAAATCTCTACACGACGGTTGGTGGAAATTTACGGTTTCCAAAATTGTTGTTTCTATCTTTCCGAGCGTATCGCTACGTTGGGGATATTTTAATAAATGTAAATTGGCTGATGGCACGTACAAGGTAGCATGTGCATTATGCAAATCGAACACATATGCATCTAGCGGGAAAATATGGTCAATGACTCCCGCGCAGAATGGCCGTTGAACAATATTGCATATTCATGATCTATCTCATTATTATTTTTCATTTCAGCCAATCGTACGTATCTATGCACGTTTGTTTGGGTTTGGGGGGCTTGGAAGGTCTAGGGGGCCCAAAAGGGAGGGGGAGGAGGCAGGTGCGATTCCTGATTCACAAAATCGCCCTGCACGCATTCCTACGTTACCTTCGCCCACTGGTCGCCCTTCGGACAATAAAGTACCGGGATTTTCGTTGCCGAATCAATCAATGTCTCGGTCTGGTTATCTTTGGGATTTATCCCCATTTTTTTTGTCACCCTATACCGCAAATGGTCACCAATAATCTTCGCCATAATACCATCCGAAATGTTGTACATTTCACGTGTATTTCAGCGACTGAAAGATCGGAGAAAACGCAGGCATCTGCTAATTGTCAATTTACGTAAAAAGACAATTAAAATTATAGAGAATTAATTAAATATGGTAATTAAATAAAAAAATTTTGAATTAAAGAAATTTAATTACATCAAAATAATCAAAATACGACGTAATTAATTCTATTTAATTAAATAATTTTAAACAATTTTAAATAAATAAATAAATAAATGTATTGAATTTATTTATTTAATTAATTCTCTCAAATTTAAATTGTAATTAAATTGATAAATATTAGAAGAATTATAATTAATAGTGTGAAAAGAAAATTGTGGAAAAAGTTAACGTGGAGAAACATAGCGAAAATTTTCGAAAAAATCGATCGAATAGATTTTTTATATCACATAATGAAATAATGGAAAAATAATTGGGTATTCAACTTTTTAAAGTGGATTACCGAGCGTGTCAAAAAAAGAAAAACATCGAGGCGGTCCCCTTAAGTTTTCTCCTGATACGTCACACTTTACGTCATCCCCGATGTATATTCGCGTGTCTGTCAAGATTCCATAGGGAAGAGTGCATCAGCCCTCAGCGTGTTGATACTTGACGACGAAAAAGGGTCTAACTGCTCGAGCACGTGACGGAGTATGAAAAGAGGTTAAGAAAGAAAAAAAGATTTCCCGGCTATTGGAACCTCAAGATCGATGTGATTGAAAAAAAAAAAAAAACATTTTTATCGTCCCTTTCATATCGAAGAATCACAGGCAGTCAAATATATTTTGGGACATTAAACATTAATAATATCATCACGTGAAGTGCAAGCCTTTCTTTTTCGATAAAACGAATTTTAGTGGTCCAAGAAGTGCAATTTTTAGTGATTTTTTTATAAATTTCTCCTGACATCGGTATTGATTTTTCTTGTGATAATTAATTGCCGTAATATCGAAAACCTTTTAAAACAGTAGGGTTAACCCAAACAAACCCAAACTTGACTGAAATTTGGTCGAAAGTTCAATATTGTTATTCGTAGAATTTGAAAAAGTTGAAGTCATCATAAACAATATTTGAAACGACGTGAATGCCTTGCAATTGTTTCCCAAAACTTTTGGGGTCCTTCAACGATAATAAATATTTAAAAATAGATTTCAAGAGGGTTTTATTTTTTGTTGGTTGACTTCAAAGTAAACAAAATTATTCCTTTAAGGAAATTAGAAAAATGTAATTGTACATGTATATGCAAATTGCTATTATCTTATTATTATTAATATTATTATTATTATTATTGAATATTCATGTCAATATAAAAACAAGAATATATATTAAATAAAATAATCAAATCTAATAATATATTTATTATATTTTATTATTTTATTATTATACATATTGTTATTAATTCGATTATTATATTCACGTATATTCTTAAGGATTATAATTTTCATACATGTTGAATTTTTTCATTCTACAATCCCGGGTCAAATCGCTCGAAAGTGCTTTTTACTGTTATGGTAAGATGAGAGGTAGAAATTCCATCGTAGCATCTCGAGCCGATGAAGCGAAAGAGTTATGCTCTGCAACAAAAAAAAGGACGGTATTTCTTTTTAACGCAAAGATCGTCACCCCTTGGAACGACTTTTTTTTCATGACTCTTTTTTCCGAGCATAATTTCAATTGCGGTAGAGTTCACACGGCCCGTCACCCCTTTCACGCTTGAATTGTCTGTTTTTTTTTTTTCATATCTTTCCGGGACAAATCTGAGAAAATCTTTCGAGTGTTCGTGATGTTTTTTTTTTTCGAAAGTTTTTTTCTCCACTTACACCCTTTATTTCATCGAAAGGGTGAAAAAAAAGTTTCAACCTCTACACAATGATTCGCCACACGGGAATGTTCCCTCGAAGGTTTTCTCGAATGACGTCATCGTTTTGAAAAACCGAGAAACGTGAAAAATTGGAACATCACGAATCGAAAGGAAAATCGAGAAAAAAAATTTGTTAAAAATGAAGAAAGTAATAATAATAAAAAAATAAATGAAGAAGTGTATAACGGACTGACGACGAAAGAATTATGAAAATCGCGTGCATCGAAAACCCTCTTGTGAATGTGTGAAAATTTACACCCCTTGAGCACCAACCCTGACACGTGAGGGTGCACATTTTTTTCCGGTGAAAAAAAGGGTTTGGGTTGCCACCGCGATATTTTTTGTTTCTTTCTTACATCAGCCTCTCACAGCCGTTTCATTGTCCGAGTTACAATGGGCGCGACGTTCGAGAAATGTTCTGTTGATGACGATTTTCGTAACACGTAGCACAAGAGGAAAATTATTGTCGCTCAATACCAATTCGATATACGGATCTATAAAAAATAAGTGCGTTCGTGTGTGTTCGAAGTTAACCTGTACGTCATACGCTCCGTGAATGCTCGTTCGATCCATTTTCAAAAGTGGCCTCGTCATCGCAACGATCTCGATTTCACACCCTTCAATTTATTTGACGTTTCTTCCCGCGAGGGAAAAAAAGGGTGGAGAAAATTCTATGAGAGAGAGAAAAAGGAAAACGCGGAAATGAAAAAAGAGAAAGACGAGGAAAAAAAAGAGGGTAAGATTTTGTCATCGAGAGAAGTTCATTCTCGACTCAATCAACCAGAATTTCATCTCTTTTTAAGCTGTATTCAGCTGCATTTATTTTACGTAGAATCTTAGATAAAACTTTTTTTACATTTTTTCACACTTTGTCGAAAAGTGTGAAAAAATGACAAACGAAAACTTTCAGCCGTTTTTTTTTCCTGTCGCGATATCCGATGCGCGTTTCAAAGTAAAATTGATCATTTTTAGCATAGAAATCTGAATTAAAATCTTTAAGATTTATGTCTTTTTCCCCGAGTATAAGTAGTCGTTTATTT
Organism: Ophioninae sp. A BG-2022a; assembly: GCA_030523105.1. Taxonomy (NCBI): domain Eukaryota; kingdom Metazoa; phylum Arthropoda; class Insecta; order Hymenoptera; family Ichneumonidae; species Ophioninae sp. A BG-2022a. The sequence goes on along the minus strand of JAPYZI010003155.1, from coordinate 4,954 downwards.
TCTGGTTGAACAAAAGCTCGACGAGGTTGAAAGCAAGATTCCGTTTCTATACAAAAATGTCCTTGGCCAGAAACGTGCTCGTTGAAAGGACGATCTGTCCAGGTACAAATTCGACCTCCGATACTTTATTCGGATGCAACGATTGAGATCTTCGTTTGTTTCCAAACACCGAGCGCATCGCTACGATAGTCCGTCCCTTTTTCATCCGATCGTACGTACCCCTTTGGCTCGTGACCGTTTCACCCCTTTTCGAAGAGCGTTTCTCGCTTCGATCTCACGCTGTGAAATCGACCCACAATTGTCGAATGTGATCTCTATCAGTTTTACGACCGCGACTTAACGCGCCTCCCTTATTTATGTCCTTCAAGCCTCTCCATATTGACGACTCGAAAAAATCAATATCTTTTTCATCGATTTTCTTCAAACTTCAATTTCGTACGAATGTTTTCGTTTTTGAACGAAAATATTCGAATCTTTACTTTTGTTTATCTTTGTTTCATCGTTATGCAAAAGCCTTTCTAGTTTCAAAAAATCTACGAAAACAAAAAAATAACCAACGTATGATGGTTTTGGTGAAAAAAGATCGGTAAATTACTGTTTTTCGTCTTCGCGTTGAATGATGGACTTCAAGATATTTTCAAGGTCATTTTTTCTTTTCTTATCTTTTGGGTAGAATACGAGCTAAAGATAACGGTGAAAATTTTGATTCGTGACCGTTTCGCTCCGGTGATTCGACCGTTGAGCTCAAAATCGTCGGAGTGGTCAATTTGTCGATGGTAATCAGTGAGGGTATGATTAATGAACCGCGAGTGTTACCACGAGTTTGACCGGAAGTTCGATCCGTCGAGGAGGCGAAAAAAACCGTGCGGGGTCGTGGGTGCAAGTTCAACAATGGTCAGGCCATAGTATACGTAATAAGAACCGTTCATTTAATCCTGGTACTCCACAAAGAACGTCGTCCGCAATATTAACTCCCCCTATTACCATTCGAGGGTAATATTTCCATTATGGAGATTAAATCAGGGCTTTCTACGTGTAAGTATTCGCGTGCGTGTCGCAGGCACACGAACTCGTTTCGTTCATTCGTTGGAAGCATTTGCCCTCGTACTTAACTTGGGTATATTTTAGTTAGGATTACGAGCGAGGAGAACGCCCTACGCGGACCCTAATTTCGAGGGAAAAAAAGGGTTCTGAGCGCAGCTGATTTTTTTTTTTCGGCCCCTTAAGAAACCGCACGTGCCCCCCCGCGTGACGTGTGTCGGAGGTGGGATACGATGTATAAAAATGTGTATCGCGTGTGGCTAACCGCGAAAAAGACACCTAGGGATTTTGAAATTCACGCGTTGAAATTTACGTCACGTATATTCAATCAGATCCTGATTTCGATTTCACCATTGGAATCCAATTTATCAGATGAATTTCAATCCTGAAAGATTTTCACATTGTCTTGCAAAATCTGAGACAGAAATTTGTCCCAGGAATCCAATTGGATTCTCATAATTGGGAATAGGATTGATAGGAACGTAAAGGATCGCCGGTCCATCGTCACTGGATTTTCGGTTGGTCTGAGAAGTGGATTCATCATAAAGCGAATTCGAAGCGGATTCGTAAATTCCAGGCTGATTCACTCACTATCGCGACTACATTGCGATTTTCCCTCCATTCCTCTTTGATCGCCTTTCCAACTGAACACAGTTGGCTTCGTCGTCGTGATTTTTCATGGCGCGCGCTAATTTATCTTCGATTCATAAAAGCCAATGTTAATTTTCTTTAACGTCCAGCGACGAAGAAACCACCCCCGATCGTCAAGGACAGCTCGTAAATCCGTGACCACGGGAGGCCTAAGAAACCGAGCCGAGGGTGGCCCGTGAATCTTTCACTTCCGTTACTGAAAGACCAAAAGTTTGACAGGTATTAGGGAACCGTTTAAACCTGGCTGAACAGTGGGATACGTTGATGAACAATCCAACGAAGAATCGCACCGACTAATGTACTCGGGGCTGCCGTTAAAGGAAGCGTGTGAAACACGGTGAAACTTCCAACGCGAAAAAGTACTGGGCTAAATGTGAAATGTCTGACTCCAGATGCTGCAAATAAACTCCGCCCACAACACCTGAAACGTAAATACGAGAAGGAGGGTGGTCCTGATGGAAAATATCACGCTTGACGCCAACTCGAAAATTACCAAATATTTCGACGGGGCTTTCTCGAATATTGAAGCCTGATACGGTCATCCCAGTAATCAAATTAACACAAAAATCCGAATTTTCAAAATAATAACAAAAACCATGGTTTTTTAAATAACCGAAAAAATCAAGGTTTTGGAAATAACCAAGAACTGAAGATTTTCAAAATAATTTAAAAAATCTGGGTATTGGAAAAGCCGAAAAAGTTAGGGTTTTAGAACGACCCCAAAAATCAAAATTTTCTTCGAACCTTCACAACTGTCCGGCTCTTCAATACGAAGTTTACTCGGATTGTCATTTTTGGTAGCCTCCTGGGCACGCAAGCCTTCGGATACGACAATGCTTCAAAAGGGAGGAAAAACGTGTAAACACGAAGGAAAACGTATTTTACCCCAAAATTATCCAAGGTGAGGCACTAATCCCTTTTAGAGAAGGGAGATTACGAAACGAAGAAAATACGAGAGAAAGAGATGGAGAGAAATCGGATCTTAAAAGGTGCATTCGCGTGTTCCGGACATAAATAAAAGCCATAAAGTTTTCCTCAACGCATTACCGTACATAGCACGTACCCGTTGAGGAGACAACAATACCTCGCGTACATCTTCGATGGTAACAAGACTCTCGTTACCGAGACAATAAGAGTTCGAGTGGTTCGCCAATAAAAATCCAAATTTACGAGCCGTTAATCCCATGGGGTATATCGTGGGCGCTTTAGCTTTCAAAATTTCGGAATTTCGGAAAAACGCCACCCCCGAGTGCTGCTGTGGGAGATCGAAGTCGACTGCGATCGAGAGAAAGCTAAAGAGTGCGATCCTGAAGTTCGAATACTCTCGAGGGAAAACGAGGCAGCGTTCGCGTATGTGTTGGTGACTGGTAAGTGAAATGTGGTCGGGAAAGTGATCCGGTAACACGACGGGTGGTCCGGCCATCTTTTCACCTGGGGAAAGAAGCAAACGCGACGAAGAAACCCGACAGGGAGAACCCGCAGGCTCGATAATGAGCTCGCATTCTCAAATCAAGTCTCTCATTGTCGTCGGGGTCGTCTTTTGGGCATTCATCGCGGTTGTATCGTATTATTGTCGCTTGCATTGAATTCGGCAAGGACGAGTCCGTTCTCTCTCTCTCTCTTTCTCTGGAAGCCAATGTCGTTTTAAGCAAACCCTGCCCCACGTACTTCTTGGACAAGCGCCTGGTGAAAACTTGCTTCGTGCTATAGATCGAGCTTAGATTTCATGCATTATTATTATTATTATTGTTATTATTATTAATAATAATATATTGTTTGTAAAAACTTGTACAAAAAGTCATGTAAATAAAATTCGATTATATACAATAATGATAGTAAATGTCATGAGATGTTATTTTTAATTATTAAATTACTAATCAAAATAAAATCGGTTATTATTATTATATTTATTATTATTAATACTAAGGAAATTAAAAATATAATTAGAATATTATATTTTTTATTTACATAGTTGTATACATTAAAAATATTCAGATATATTTAAAAAAAAAAAAAAAAACAAGGTCATTTCGTTCTTTATTACTGTGTTTTGGTTAATTGTATATTTTCTTTATATTTTTTATCTTTTGTATTGTATAGTTTTTTTAAAATTGTTATTCTTAATTATAGTGTAATTGAAATCCAGATGATTATACTTATCTTAGCTTATCTTAGCTTACCTATCTTTCTCTTTTGGTACACTCCGATCCTCTCGAGTTCACGAATCACTTTTCCCTCTCTTTTCTTCGTTCGCCATAATTTCTTTCCGTCTCTCTCGCCGGCGCCCTCTTTCCTCGTACGCGCGCGACGACTTTAAGAGACACCTGGACCAACCCTCGTTTAGACATCGGGGCAATATCTTGTGGGAATAGTCGAGCGGAAGAAGCGTGCGCTTGAGCGAGACCTTTGCGCAACCTCTTTCCCTCTTTCCCTTTCCACCTGCGAAACGAAAGGGCGGAACTTTGAGAATCGAAACGGACGAGAAGGGCTTCCGAGTCGCTTCGATCCTCGACCTGCCGAGACACCCGTGAAAACCAGTAAATCGCTGGATAATTACGAGAAAGGTCAAGAAGCTCAATGTTTGCCTTCGCTTTTTTTTTTATATCGCCGACACTGGTGTAATTGGAATTTATGGAGGGGATAAACGGGCACTTTTTTTTCTTGGATGCTGGAGATTGGTTTTTTTTTATTGGTGGAATTAACAGAGGGATAAACGTCGAAAAGTGTCGAGTGATCGTGACTGCTCGTCATCGCCCGTCAAGGCTGATTGAAATTTACGATTTACCGAAAAAAATGAATTTACTGAACTTCAATGACTCTCGATTGAACCCGACGACAGTCGTGGAAAACTCGTTGGGAATCTGTTTTTCGCCGTTAAGGGAATGACGAACACGCTAGAAATTTTCGACGCGGCACCTCGTTACATCGGTAGTGACAATTTCGGAATTATGCGCTGCGAATAATTATCGACGGATGGCACGCCTCGTACGCGAATTCGACCACGGAGTCTCGATTTTTCGGGCGAAGAATCGAGGCAGGACAATTGCCGAGCGCTGACCGTGGCCGCGTGTTTGTTTATGTTTTGTGGATTCGTCACGAGCGCAGCGTGAAGAAAAGACGCGCGTCGTTTGGTCGTGACGTAAACACGCACGTATATGTATACAAGTAGTATACACTACTCCGTAGTATTATTATAGAGAACGTAATACGCTTCAGCGATTTGACTCACTCGGCAGGATACCGGTGAAACATTGTACGGATA
>JAPYZI010003154.1:0-22587 GCA_030523105.1 Ophioninae sp. A BG-2022a | reverse complement strand
ATATATAAAGGAAGGCATTTTTCGAGTGAGAGAGCATGAAGGCTTCCGGAACAAGATTCCAGTAAGCGAGACCACCGCAACCCTTTTTTTCATCCCCCAAACTAGGGATTGAGGAAAAAGGTAAGATAGAGTGAGAGGGAGGTACTTATCCGAACTTTTCAAGGATACGGGAAACATTTGGTAATTGCGAAAGTTTCACGCCTTAAATTTCACATTTACCAAGCGGTAGACTGCATACGTGGATGATCCGACCTTTCCAGAAAAATAAAAAAATTCGAGCGGTGAAATTATATATATATATATATATATATATATATATATATATATAAAATATATAAATTATTAAATTTTATGTCTCGGAAAATTGTATCGCTAATTATAAAAATATTGGAAATTTTTATAGAGAAAAGAAAAGTGGAACATTTTTATTTCAAAAGAAAAAAAAAAGAACAGTATATTGTTTAATTATTTTAGGGCTTTTTTTTTGGCGAAGAAAATGAGGGAAAAAAAATTAACGGATCGTTGTAATTCTAGTAGCAAAAATAAATATATATATATATTGTAAAAATACAAATTTGATATAAAAAATAAAAATAAAAATATATAAATAAATAGTAAATTGTAAAATTGTTTCCAGGTGATTTTTTCTGACGATGAAAAAAAAAAAAATGGAACAAAAAAAATCGTAATGAAAAGTCGATAGAATCGAAGGAGTGAAGATAACCGAAGTAAAATGCATCAATTAAATTCACATATTGAGTCGAGGATTGATTAAAAAATTGTCAATTTCGATAACAATGAATGAAAAAAAGAAAAGAAAAAAAAAGATCACTTAAAAATGAATAAATAAACGATAAACGAGTTACATCGACGATTCATTTGACGCAACGACGAGTGGCAATGGATTGGTCATCGTGTACCAGAAATACGTTATCCATTTCCAATAATCCGTGAAGTTTTTTCTCCTCCCTTCGATGCTTTCGATATCACGTTCATCGACAGTTCACAAAATACTTTTTCGCTCCCCTCCAGCTTCCCCTGCCCCTCCGGTCGAATTAAAAAAAAAAAGAAAATCAACACTGATAGCTGTCTGATCTAATACTGGCTGTTTCCCCTTACTTTTTTCCCTTCCTCTAAAACCCACTATTTTTCAACTTTTTCATCGATTAAAATTTTTTTTTTTTCTTTTTCGAATTCCGGAAGTCCTCCATCCCGATAATTCGTTCAATTTGCTCGGGAACAATGGCCGAAATTTACCGAGGCAACGTTCGTCGTTCCACTATTCGTCATTTTTATTATAAGACCGGAAAGTTCGAATTGATCTTTGGTATGCGAGGGCGAAACGACAAAGTCTTTAAGGGCTGTGAAAGAAGGACAAAGACGAGAAAGAGCGAAGAGGTGGGGGAAGGGCGAAGGGTGGAGGGGTGGGGGTGAGGGTGGAAAAGATGGGGATATACATCGCGAGCAGGTTATACCTTGAATGATTAATATCCGGAGTTTCATCGTAAAGGAAAACTTATGGTGAACGCGCCCGAGAGAAGCCATTGCCTCTCAGTGGTTGCAGACCCTTAAAACCTTTGCGAGTCTTCGTTTCTCTCTCTCTCTCTCTCTCTTGGTATCTTCTACTTTTTTTTTTCTTTTTTTTTTCATTACAAATCCTCGTACACAGGTTTGGGTTGACAGGCTCGTGTTACTTTGGTTTTTTGAAATTTTGTTTTTTTTTTTTTTCGTTAGTTTCTATTTTTCGTTTTGCATTTTTTCGATTAGTTGTAGATTTTTTTTTTTGGTTCGATTTTTTATTATTTTGTTTATTTGGGTATTGGTTGGTTGAAGAATTATTTCGGAGTCGATATATATATATATATTTTGTTTTGAGTTCTTTTTTTATCCCTAATTTCCTTTTTTTTAATTTATTTAATTTATTTTTTTTTTTTTGTATTTTTTATTCAAAGTATTTTTTCGGTTTCTCCGATTTTTTATTTTCGTGTATTCTGCTTCAACATTTTTTTTTTTTTTCAAGGATTTTGTATATTTTATTTCGAAATTTTTTAATTCTCCAATTAAAAAAAAAATAAATTTCATTTCTCGATTAATTTTTGATAAATTATTAATGATTTATCTTTGCATATTTTATTATTGTATTTTTAAATACATTTTTTTTTTTAATCGTCGTTCCCATTTATCGCTATTTTTATTCTCCCTCCCCCCCCTTCTCTCTCTCTTTCGGGCGAGTTTCGAAGTTTCGAGATTTTTGTGCGAATGACCGTGGTTAAGGGGGATAGTTTCCTCAACCGCGTTCCTCTCGAGTTTTTCCGTACTGTTAACCCTCGTCGTTTCTCCGGTCACCCTGGCACCCTTCTTCCAGAGGGTGGTTGCAGTCGTAAGAACGACTGAAAATCTTGGCCCTCGCGCCACTCGTGCTCGTCCCTTTATTGCCATCCTCCACCATCCCAAAGCGAACCGGAGGGCGAACTTTTTTTTTTTTTTATTTTACCTTGCCTCGGTGATTTTCCGCTCTTCCTGCGGAGGGTTCTGGATCGTTGCCCTTCACTAGCCGTCACCGTCGACCATCCGTTTTCCCCTGCGATTTTTTTTTTTTTTTTCACCACCTCGATATACTTCGGGCCTCAGGCCTGGTGACGTTTGTTGCTCTCAAGTCGAAGAATGTCTGATCACACGAGACGTTACTACTATTTTACGAAAACGTTCCTTCACAAAGGTTTTTTTATCTCTCTTTTTTTTTGGTTATTTTGTTTAGTTATTTTTCAGTTAAAACTGCGTTTTAAAAATATTTTTGTTATTATTTATTAATTAATTTTGTTAAACTTGACATTTTTATTTTGTTTTTGTTTTTTTTTATTGCCCGAACGTTTTTTTTTCTAGGGAATAATCATGTTTAATAATATTCCAAATAATTTATTTTCATATTTTGTTTTACGGTTTATATAAATTATATAATTTATTTCGGATTTTTTAAAAAATCGTAAATTTATAGCAATTGGTTCGTAACTATTACAATATTTATATATTTTATAATATTTTATTTGTTATAGTTTATTAATTTAGAAACATTTTCATTTTATATTATTTCCTGTCAATTCTGATTTTATTAAATTTTTTAATAAATTGAATTTATATTTAATAATTAGATTTAATTATAATAATCCTAATTTTTATTTAAATGCATTTCTCTCTTTCTTCCTTTTCATTTATCATTAATTTTTATTGTTTTTCTCCATTGTTTATTGTCAACTCTTCATAAAATTATTTTTTTTCTTCATTTGAGTTAAAGTGTAAACAAAAAAGGAAGCAAAAAGTCAGAAATTAAAGGAGTGAGCCCTGTCGTGAAAACTTTTGAGTTTGCATCTCCCCGCCACTTTTCGATTCGTCCAATAAGCGCTCGAGTTTTTGCTACCCCCACCACGACGTCAATATTTCGTCCAAGAGAGATAAAGAGAGGGGGAAAAGAGACAGAGAGGGAAAGAAAGGTTGATAAAACGGGGGGGGGGGGGGGGGGGGGGGGGGGGGGGGGGGGAGTTTCTTTTGGCTGGAAAGTGACAAGGGAAAAAAAAGCACAGATTCGAAGAAAAATACCGTCGTTAATAAATATACGAATCCGAGGAAATTGAAAAAGTTTTTTGGTACTTTTGGTACTTTGGTTTACCAAAGTTGCCTTAAGGCTCTTGGCCCTTAAGGCTTACCAACGACTGTGAATTTCCTGGCGAATGAGGGAATACTCGTTACTCGAATTATGGGAGATCTTGGAAACACGTAATTCGGTGTTTCCGGCGGAAACACGGATAGCCGTATTACGTATATTGATCGGGGTGACTTTTCGTATACAAATTTACGAATGGACGATATACTCGTTTGGTTTGGAAAGTTATTTATTGGCTTGTATGAAAAAGGGGTGGGGGTGGTTAAAGTGCCAAAAAGGTTTCGGTGCAGCTTTCTAGGTTATACCTCTTTTTCTCTCTCTCCCTCTGACTGCTTTTGAAATAATTTTGTTTCGATATTTTTATTATTTAAAAATAAAAAATTTTATTTTTGTTTGGGTTAGTAAATAATGTTTAACAAATAATAATGCGTGATATTAAATATTTGATAGTTAACAAATATATTTAATATTTTTAAAAGAATGGTATATAATATTTAGTATGTAATAATGAATATTTAATAACAGTATTTAATAAATATATATATTATATTTGAATAATATTTAATATTGTATTTATATTTGGGTTATTAAATAATATTTTGACAATATAAATAACATTTTTAATATTATTTTCAAAGTATTATTTATTATTTTTAAAACAATCAAATGAGGAGGGCCAAACAAACCCAAACGAACTCAGAATCAGTAAAAAAATAATTCGAATAAATTCTTTTAAGAAAAGAAATTGTAAAAAAATCTCAAAAAATAATTAACTCTGATTCTCGTACTTTTATTTGTTCATACGTTTCGTATTTTTTTTTTTTATTTGCTCGAAAGTATCAACCATCGTATAATAAAATCTTCATCGTCATCTAATTAATTATTTAATGAAAATTTTTATTTCAATTTTTATTTTAGTCATTTTTTTTTATTTTTTTTTTTTAGTTTTCAGTTCTACTTTTGATTATTGCTGTTCATATCTTATCACCGAAATCCCCCTCTTCTTTTTCCTCACCGTTTCCTATCTGATTAATTGTTTAATTAAAAATCTTCATTATTATTAATATTTTAACATTTTTTTCACTTATTGAATTTTCTAAATTTTAGTATCCAGTTATAATTTTGATTATTGCTGTTTTTATCTTATCCCCGCAATTTTCCCTCTCCTTTCGTCTCCCTCTCCCCCTCTCCCTCTTCCATTGAAAACAGAGAACGAGAGGGTAACGGCTGAGGGACCGCGAGTGCACCGAATTCCGTTGCAATTTTGCACAAAGCCCCCGCGGAAGCCCTCCACCACCCCTCAGCCCCCTCCCCTCCCCCCGACCGCGGAATTGGCGAGGCTTGATTGAATTTCTGTTTCGTCCGGGTTGGCACATTTCCGGGACTGTACGTGTGCCCCCTTATACCGGATGTTATATGCCCGAGCAAAATGCAAAGAGAGCAACGGAAACGAGGAGAGAACTCGAGAGAGAGAGAGAGAGAGAGAGAGGAAAAAAGTTTCGAGGGGTGTGGGGGGGGGTGGACGTTTATTGCTGCGCATCCCTTTTCCTCGTTTGCACAGGGGTAACGACGTCAAACAATAATTCGAAACTGGAAAACGTTAAGGGGGAGGTGGGGGGGGGGGTGTTGATTGGAAATTGATCGATTAATTGATCGATCAAATTTATTGTGGAGCGGTGTGTAATTTTGGGGAGTCCAAAGAGTATTGACTAGGATTATAGGATACACGGTATATTTTATTAATAAATTATTATTATTTATTAATATTGGCGAGAGAAAAAATAATTGTTTTTTTTTATTTAAATAGTTTGTTTTAATAATATATTTTAGGATTTGTGTGAATTTGTTTGATTTATTTTTACATTATTTTTGTATTTTTTAAATTCAATTAGAAGAGTAGTAAAAATGAAAAATATATTACGATGCATGTTAATGTTTATGTTGTATATTTTATTTATATATTTTTATAAATCATAATATATTTTCTCGTTTCACTATAACGCAATTTTGATTAAAAAAAAAATATATATATAAAAACAAATATTAAATATTCGTCAAAATACGAAAAATCAAAATAATGTTTATTTATTTTTCTACTTTTATATAAATATAAATAAATTTATAAACTATATTTTTATATTTCTCAAAATATTGCACATTCTTATAAATACTTCAATATTGTAAGCGATAAATAAATACAAAAAAAATCAATATGAATTGTTTATTAAAAAAAAAAAAAATGTTTCATAAATATTTGATAAATATTTGAAAAGCGAATAAAGCGTGATAAAGGCGTCCGGGACGAGGGATTATCCGAGATCCAACGAAACGATTGATGTGACAGCCCGAGTGACGTTTACGACTCAACCGAGATAATTATATTTTCTGGTTGATGTACGTTTACTTATACGGTTGCCCGACCGCCAGTCACCGGGGGGAGGGGGGAGGGGAGCCCAGCCTCTGGAAAATATGAACGAACTTGGATTCGGCTGATGGATTCGGATGGACGAATACGATTTCATTATCGATCGGTGGAGGAGTGGGGGGGAGGGGGGGGGGCTCCGCTTGCCATTATTTGCTTTCTCGATTCAACGATTTGTTACCGAAATTCGATCACCGAAATTTCCTATGCTGGAATTATCGATGAGTGAGCACCGTTGAATGCTTCAGTCGTTTCGAGAAATAAAAATAAAGAAAAACAGTTAAAAAAAAATTATTATTATTATTATTATTCTTTCATTGAAGTTTTTCAAAAGAGCATGTTGAACGCTTCGTTTGTTTGGGTTTCGTTTGGGTTTTCTGGATCAGTTTGTTTGGGTTTGTTTTGGGCTGCTGAATTGATCAATGTTTGGGTTTCGTTTGGGTTTGTTTTGGACTGCTGAATTGTTAAATGTTTGGGTTTCGTTTGGGTTTCGTTTGGGTTTCGTTTGGGTGTCGTTTGGGTTTCGTTTGGGTCTTTCTATATTGGGCAATGTTTGGGTTTATTTTGGGTTGCTATATGGATCAATGTTTGGGTTTATTTGGGTTTCGTTTGGATCTTTCTGGATTTGGCAATGTTTGGGTTTAGTTTCGATTGCGAAATGGATCAGTGTTTGGGTTTGTTTGGGTTTATTAATTTTGTGAATATTTGTATTCCCCGAATACCAAGCAATTTTAACTAATAATTCTTCATTGTTAATTAACAACGTGACGTTGTAAAAAATAACAAAAAATTTTTTATAAAAAACAAAAAGAAAATACCAGAATATTGAAAATGGACCGATGTTTGGTACCCAACTTTATGCAGACCCCTTAATATCGCATATTCGATTCTGCCAGTTGGCGAAAGTCCGGGACGCGATTTCATTCGATCCTTTATCCAGCATGAAATTCGGCACCTCCTTTATTCGAGTAAAATGCCACCCCCCCCCCCCTCTTTCTCTTTCTTCATCCCCCATTTTCAACCCCCTCCACCCTTGAAATCTTTCGTACAAGATTTCTGGCGAAAAGTGCGAGAGAACATTGGCGAGGACGCGAGAAACGTTTGCCATAATACACATACATACAAATGCATAATGTAACGTTCGTGCATGCTCGACGTATACAGGCATTTTGGTATTACGAGTAAGTATGTACAGCCATGGTCAAAAACCATCGATGACGATTATTATTTATTTATTTCTTAATATCTAGTAATTATGTTAATTAATTATATTAATTATTACGTCCATATTATTAATACAATTTTTAAAATAATTTATTATATCATTGGTTCGTAATATAATAAACAATATGCATGAATAATTCGTTTGATTAATTATATATATATATATGTATATTTTTTTAATATTAATTAACCGTATTAATTGATTATTTTAATTGTTTTGTCAGTAGTTAATTGTTTTTATGAATATTATTAAAACAATTATTTAATAATTAATTATACAATTCCTGCTATTAATTATATCAACGCTTTTGAATGAAAAATATTGATAATCTTTTATTCATATTTAACGAATAAATATAATATTAAACAATAAAAATATATATTTCAATAATAATAAAACATTTCAATAGTTTATAATTCAATAATAATTAAAACTTATAAATCTTAACAATTCAATAACAATTGAAACTTCCAATTCATAATAATACAATAACAACTGAAACCTCGAAATATTTATATTAAAAAAATTATTATGACTTATAAACTTTTGAAATAAAAAAAATGAATAAATATTGAAAAAAAAATGTTTATAATTTAATAATAAAAACTTATAAATATAAATTGTTGTTGTTTTTTTTTTTCAAATCGATAAAAAAAAAATATATGGCCAATACTTTTGAGAAAGGCTGTATATCGATGCATTTGAACGTGTACACGTGTACGTGTATTATATCGGGAGGACTTACACCGTGAAGTTTTAAGAAGCTGATCGGAGATTGGACGTAGAAATCCGAGGCGATCAGGAGCGAGGATCGAGGCTGGTACAAGTATAAACGAGAAAGTGGTGCTCGCACATAGGATATCGCGGTAGTCAATTGCCGTAGCGAAAGTGTGAATTTATTATCGAGAGCCAAGCGGTTCTCGGCGACCTATCAACACTGGCTTTGGAGAAAGAGCTCGTCGTATCGCTGTTTGGTCAGCTGTCTTTTTCTCTCTCTCTCTCTCTATTTTCGATACCGTGCCAAGTTGGAATTCTTCGTGGACGAAGCTTTTCGTTGGTTGAAAAGTCTACGATTCAAACGTTCGGACGTGAGCCTCGAGGGACTTTGTGGTCATCGTCGTTACTCCCTGTGTTTATCGTGATACCAAATTGCAACGGGAATTCCCATTTATCCGTACGACAACGAATCTAATTGTGAGCTTTGTTTCGACAGTCGAGTTAATTGGATCTGATTGTCCGATGAGTGTCCGGTTAGTTCCAAGCTTCTTTTGTATCGTTCGGTATTTCTGGATGGGTTCCTTTATTGTTTGGGTTTCGTTTGGGTTTGCATTTGGATTGCTGAATTTTTCAATGTTTGGGTTTGCATTTGGATTGCTGAATTTTTCAATGTTTGGGTTTGCATTTGGATTGCTAAATTTTTCAATGTTTGGGTTTGGATTTGGATTGGTGAATTTTTCAATGTTTGGGTTTGCATTTGGATTGCTGAATTTTTCAATGTTTGGGTTTGGATTTGGATTGCTGAATTTTTCAATGTTTGGGTTTTGATTTGGATTGCTGAATTTTTCAATGTTTGGGTTTTGATTTGGATTGCTGAATTTTTCAATGTTTGGGTTTGGATTTGGATTGCTGAATTTTTCAATGTTTGGGTTTGGATTTGGATTGCTGGATTTATCAACGTTTGCGTTTTTGTTTGGGTTTCGTTTGGGTTTGGATTTGAATTGCTGGATTTATCAATGTTTGGGTTTCGTTTGGGTTTGGATTTGGATTGCTGAATTTATCAATTTTTGGATTTTTGTTTGGGTTTCGTTTGGGTTTGGATTTGGATTGCCGAATTTATCAATGTTTGGGTTTTTGTTTGGGTTTCGTTTGGGTTTGGATTTGGAGTGCTGAATTTATCAATGTTTGGGTTTTTGTTTGGGTTTGGATTTGGACTTCTGAATTTATCAATGTTTGAGTTTTTGTTTGGGTTTCGTTTGGGTTTGGATTTGGATTGCTGGATTTATCAATGTTTGGGTCTGTTCAGGTTTCGTTTGGGTTTTTAGGATGAGTGACTGTTTGGGTTTGAATTTGGATTGCTGGTTTGATCGATGTTTGGGTTTAGTTTGGGTTTCATTTGGGGCTTCTAGTTGGGTCAATGTTTGGGTTTGTTTGGGTTTTCAAACAATCTTAGCGTTTGAAAAACAATCTAACGAAAACCTAATCTGAACTGTACCCCAACCCCTCCACATTCTCAACGAATATCCACCGTGTTCTTTTATCCACTCCCGTGTCCTTAATCCCGAGTTTTCATAGTGGCCCTCCTCTTCCTGGTACCAGGATCAGGTTTGGACGTCCTTCAACGTCGACTCTCGAGGAATCGGATTTTCCCGGTCATCAGGATCGGGTTAGCAGTCCCGCTGACGAGCTTGTAAACGTCCGCAGAGTCCTTGACGAAGCTCGGAAGACACGTCTACCTTCCAACTCCAGAGCTTCCCTTCCCCCCAACCCTCTTCGTCCTATCGCCAAACCAAACCCAACCAAACGTCTCTTCATTACGACCCTTGCCTTGTAAATAGAGATCCGATCCTACCGTTCCCTCTTCCTGTCGTTTCCCTTCGGCCCTTCGACCCTTAAACGCCCTTCGACCCTCAAACGCCCTTCAACCGTTACCTAAGGTCTACCAGTACGAATACGATGAATCGTCTAGGATTCTAGGGCTGTAATATCACTCCACCACCAATACCAAACCGGCAACTTACCAAGGATGGAAAAAGTGCAAAAAGGGCCAAAAGGGCCAGGGGAAAGGAAGGGGGAACGGTGGTAAGGAAAAGGGATACTTTGTTCAGATATCAAATGGTGCTCAGAAATTCCTTGATTATGTTTGGGTTAGTTTGGGTTTTTTTTGGGTTTTTTTGGGTCAGTTTAGGTTAGTTTGGGTCAGTTTGGGTTAATTTGGGTTTGTTTGGGCCAGTTTAGGTTAGTTTGGGTTAGTTTGTTTGGGTCAGTTTGGGTTAGTTTGAGTTTTCTTGGGTTTTTGGGTCAATTTGGGTCAGTTTGGGTTAGTTTGGGTTAATTTGGGTTTGTTCGGGGCAGTTTAGGTTAGCTTGGGTTAGTTTGGGTTAGTTTGGGTTTGCTTGGGTTTGTTTGGGTTTGTTTGGGTTGGAAAAGGGGAGCGGGCTAAGGAAATAGGAGGGGGAAGGTCGTGAGGGTTTTAAGGGAATGGGAGGGGGAACGCTTGAATTCCCTTGGCCCAAACGGCACCGAAGGGATATCGCGAAAACCTCCCAGACAGACTGAAATGAGAAAGGTTGGGTTACACGCCGGATCGGTCACGCCATGTGAACATCCTCTTTCTCTACTGACTCGACGGATAAATCGCCCGACGAAACCTCGAATTTAACCGTGATTCAACGTGCGAACGCCCATCCACCTGAGCATACGTGCAAAACGTATATCACGGACCGAATGTTTATCGAAAGTTGAAAAAGGTTGAAAAAAAAAAAATAATTGACGAACTGTTTTTCGTTATTTTTTATTCTTGGTATTTGTTTTTTTTTTGTTATTTGATTTAATTGAAAATAAATAAAAAATTTTAATGAATCACTTCAAGGGATTAAGTTGTTGAAAAGAATAATTAATTGTTTAAAAAATAATCGAGAAAATTTGATTAAAAATTATCGAAAATAATCGACAATTATTGATTTGGGAATTTTTATTTTTTGGCTCTCTGATGGGACATTTTTTGATTAATATTTTATCAAACTTTTATCGATTGAAAACTAATAATAAAAAATAATGAATTAATTTCTATAATTTTTTAAATATTATTTCGGTAATTTATTATTATAAAGAAATTACAAAAAACCATTTAACAATTACCAATAAAAGGATTGAAAAATCACTAAAAAAAAACAAGTTAAATTACCAATTTATTGAATAATTTCACAAAAAAAAAACACAATTATTTTTTGTGTCATTTCGAGTGAGATTTGTTATCAACCGTACCATGAATTTTTATCAGCTGACCATATTATTGGCGACAGGAAGTTCCTGCGTTAAACACAACGTGGGACAAGTGTCCAGAAAAAAAAAGATAAATGTACGACAGAGGAAGACATGGAATATTGGATTCCATGAAAACCTAAATAAACGTTCTCATACTTTTGCTGGGGTTAGCTTTCGAGGGAAAACGAAAGGGCGATGATGGAATTGGGGGAGAAAGGGAAAAAGAGACCGATAAATAGATAGATAAGTTTATTACACCCTGGTACACCCTTTGGGGTAGCTGATGGAATCACAAGTGACAGAGTTCCCACAAAGTGACATTATGAATCCGGACACGCAAAGAATAATAATAAAAATAATAATAATAAATATAATAAATATAAGATTAAATGTTACCAACGATGACAAGAATAATAATAGTAATTATTACAGCAAATGAGAACAATAAAAACAAAAATATATAATAATAGTTATTATTATTGTTAAATATTATTCACGAAATTAAAAAAAAATGAGGAAAATTAGGAAACAACGAATAGCAACAAAATAAACAAATATATATAGTAATTATTATTATTATTAATGATGGGTTTGTTTGGATTTGTTTCAAGTCAAAAAAACAAAAAGAGAATTAAAAGATATGGTTTGGGTTTGTTTGGGTTCCAGTCATATATTCAAAAAAAGGAATTCCTTCATCCTTCCAATGAAGATTGTTTGGGTTTGCTTGGGTTGCAGTCATATATAAAAAAAAAATGAATTCCTTCATCCTTTCAACCCAGATTGTTTGGGTTTGTTTGGGTTCCAATAATATATTCAAAAAAAGGAATTCCTTCATCCTTCCAATGGACATTGTTTGGGTTTGTTTGGGTTCCAGTCATATATACAAAAAAAAAATAAATTCCTCCTTCCTTTCAACTCAGATTGTTTGGGTTTGTTTGGGTTTGCTTGAGTCAGAGAAACAGATAAAAAGACTTGGCTGTACGAGAACTGAAAAACAAGGTACAAATGGTTGGCCATGGGAAAGCACATTGACAATTGCATACGTGAGTTAGAGGGAGACGCGAGAATGAGGGGCAGTAACGTAGGACAGAGGTAGAGAGAGAGAGAGAGAGCGAATCGCGAGAAGACCCAGGGGGTGGTTCATGCGCGGGCGCGGCTTTGCGGGTCAGAGTGCGCCCGGTATATAACCGGGCGGATGCCTTCGTCCTTTAGTCTCGCGTTTGATCGTCGCAGCGACGATTCGTGCGCCGGCTCGGGAGGCGTCCTTCGAGTCTGATTCGCGAACCGATCGCGAATCATCCGATCGAACGTTAAACAGATTTTTTCAAACGTTGAAAATCAGGAATCGTTAAAACGGATCGGTATGATTTGGTCAGTTTGAAGTGCGAACGGAGTGATCGTTTGGGTTTTGTTTGAATCAAAAAATGATTTTTCAAGTTCCGTTGAATTGGCTGAATTGGATCTGATGGCTGATAAAGAAGTTTAATGGTAACATATTTTAATGACGACACACGGTGAAGCTGATCGATCAAACGTTTCTCTCGTGTCATCGATCAAACGACCTACCAGGATGATACGCTGATTAATCAAATCCTAATTAATCCCGGTGCCCATTAATCAAAACTTCATTTCCTGATGGGAATGTATGGAAAGGAACTGATACAGTAGAGAAAATGGAATTACGGCTTGTTTGGGTTGTACCAGTTTGGGTTCCACTTGTTTGGGTTCCAGCAGTTTGAGTTCCAGCAGTCATCCAGTTGTATAGGGGTTTGCCATCCGGCGTCAACGATAAATCCTCCGGTCCCTCAAATAGATAGAAAACTGGTTGATCATCCAATGAGAAAGGGTAGCCACTACTGGCTGGGCTAGCTCGAAGAACGTACGGATTTCCGGTTCAACTGGGTCACCGACCCACCCGCTTTCGGCACTCCAGTCATACCCACAAAGGGCGCAACAAAACACCGGATTCTCCGATAACGTCTTCAAGTATACTCTTTTCCAACTTTTTTTATTCTTCACGTTCGACTGATGAATCGGCACGCCGGAAACCTCCAATCGCAATCCTAGAATTCGAAAGTTCCGGTGCCGTCATCCTTCTTTTTTTTTCACTTCCGGAAACGAAGAACGCTTTTAAGATCGCTAATACCGTCGACGAAAAGAATTCCGGGGGTCAAGTGATAACGCGATGGATGAAAGTGCCATTTTTCAGTGACGTCGAATCGGTCCAGCGATAAAGTGTTTTTCGTGATAGCCAGTTTTTGGGAATATCGTGATTCCGTAAACGGCTTCGTAAAAGAACTTCCGGTGTTGAGTTTGATCGGTGGATCAACAATGAGGAAAACGATCGGCATCGTTGAAGTGATCAATGAATTCCAGTTCTGATAACGTCGTTCGTTAAGGTATCAAGTCATCAACGAAGATCGGTAATAATCGGCAAAGATCGGTAAGAATCGGTCCGATCGGTTCCCATGTATTGGGTAATCAGCAGATCGGTGATACTCCAAGATCAGTGGGTCCAGCTTGACCGTCATTCATTACGTGGACCAGGTTATCCGATGATCGGCAGAGGATTGGCAAATCGGCGAGATCGGTACGGACTTCTGACGAGTGATATCAATGAATCGATGAAAGAACCGGAAAGTGGAATGAGCTGCAGTGAGCCAGTCGATTGGATAATCAATTAGGCTAATAATCGGCAGACGAAATCGGTTCGTGATAAATCGGTATTATAAAAGTGGAAAACTAGTTTGATACGAATGATGATCCTGATACGTTAAATCGGCAAGCATTGAAAAATCGGTCCGACCCAACAGCAACCAACAGATTTTCCATCATTTGTGATGCAAGTTTTATCCGGCGCGCTGGTTCCGGCGCCGATCGGTCGAAACGGCTGTTTTTGGTTATCCTGATAGAAAAAAAAAAACAAACGAACTGAGGAAACGTCGGATTTGATCAGCGTGGGTGGACGACCTTGAAATCAAGGTTGCCAGAATGAAGCGTCGCAACGGTGTTTACGCCGGTAACGGTTGCTGTTGTCAGAAAAGACCGTCCCGCGTGAGTTCTTTCGCCGATAGCAGCGTTAACGAGCCACCCGGTTGGTGCGTTTACGCTGCGGTTGCTCTGGTCGCCGTCGGGTGTTACCTTAACGCGTTGGGTGGTGATTTTGTTCACGACGATATTCCGGCTGTTGTGAGGAACAAAGACGTTCTCGCTCAAACGACGATCGGCAGTGTTCTTGCTGATGACTTTTGGGGTACCCCAATGCAGGACATCAACAGCCACAAAAGCTACAGGCCACTGACCACTCTCACGTTTCGGTAAGCCTATATTGCAGTCGTTCAATGATGGATCATCATGACCAATCAAATTCGACGATCAGATCCAAACCCTGATCGGGTCATCAGATCCAAACCCAAACAGACTCGGTCTGTTCCTGTCTTTTTTTGCTGCATCGGTCTATGCCGAATTACCAGTGCAAGCTGATTACGGCAACCGGTTGTTTATCCAATGAAGGTGGAACGGTTGATGCCTTGAATAAGCCAAGGGTGATCCTGACCAAGGGATTGGCTCGAGTAAAGCGTCAAACGACCGCAAACCTTCCGAGGGTTCCACACCCCACGTGAAATCTCTCTGCACCGCTGGATGTGTAACCATGCCTGACTACTTCGTACCATCAACTTTTAGCTACTCTTTGCCAAACGGTCACTTGAAAATACATCGGGATTCTGGCTAGGTCGTCACGTGCAAGATCCTAGAAAATACGGTCTCCTGCTCAACATCCTCATCATTGGGTCTTCAACATTGCACAGAAGGCAATACGTCATATCCCTTTTTGGAGAAATCCTAGGCTTTATGGTGGTAGACTTGGAAATATCGTTTTCTGACGAAAGTGAAACACAAATAGTTTTATTTTTTTATTTTTCATCATCTGTTTCATTCTTTTGTTTGGGT
The DNA here is from genome assembly GCA_030523105.1 of Ophioninae sp. A BG-2022a. Classification (NCBI taxonomy): domain Eukaryota; kingdom Metazoa; phylum Arthropoda; class Insecta; order Hymenoptera; family Ichneumonidae; species Ophioninae sp. A BG-2022a. The sequence goes on along the minus strand of JAPYZI010003154.1, from coordinate 7,347 downwards.
TTGTTTGGGTTTTAGTGATAGTGAAACCCAAATGATGTTTTTGATTCTGATTTTTTATCTTTTTTATTCTTTTGTTTGGGTTTGTTTGGGTTTTAGTTAAAGTGAAACCCAAACAATGTTTTTTAATTCTGATTTTTCATTTATTTTAATTCTTTTGACTTCTGGAATTGCCATTGGCAAATTTGAACTCCAAAATCTGTTTTTTTTTGGATTCTCAGTTTTGGGAACTCCTGATGAATGTTCTAACTGTGGTTTTCATTAATAATTCGATGATTAATAATTGTTAGGTTGGTTTTCAACTAGAGGTTATCAAATCCAAAGTTTGGGTTTGTTTGGGTTAGTAACGACCACTTTTGATTTTGAAAAAAATCTATGAAGTATTTTGACCTTGATCAAAGAATTAATGAAACTGCAGCAAATATTCATTCCGACGGAATAGGTTGCTGAAAGATGCTCCCGGTTAATGACAACAGCCTGACACCATTTCTAAATGACGAGACGACCCTCGGCAACGTCTCGTTCTCGAGTGTCCAATTTTTAATGATTCAGCTTGTGTATGTATATATCGAGACGTGTGGCAGCGCCGAGACGCCAATTAGCAAGATATACAGGGTATGTTTTTCAAGTTGATGCAACGAAATATTTCTAGACGAATGGACTTAAAAAAAAATTGGAAAAAATCGAGAAGAAGGTTGAAAAAATATTGAAAAATTGCAGTTGGTCAAAAAAATACCAAAATCAAATTTAAAAAAATTAAATAAATGAAAAAAACACCCTCCAACTTTGCCGAAAAATGCCATTTAATGAAAGCCAATGTAGGCCATCATCTACCATAAAGATTTTTGGCTGAAGGGATTCTTTTTTTGAACGATTTGGGCCATAAACGTTTTGTTGGGAGTTTGAAGGTCACACCTTGTACAAGCTATATCCATGTTCTCTATTTCATTCTCGAAACGATCCATCAAGTCTCAAGAAGGCTAGGTCCAGTCATAACTCATTGGAGCTTTTTGCCTACTGCACCAGCTCAATTCAGACAGGAAGTTCTATGAAGGTTCTATAAAGGTACTATGAAGGTTATTTGAAGGTCATTTTCGAAAGAAGTCGTTTTTTCCAATTTTCCAGAAGTTTTATTGGCAAAAATCCTTGTTTTTAGCCTCTATGATGAATACCCAATGGATTTTTCGTAGTTTGAATGAACATATAGATTGGCATTTCATACTAGAAGTTCTATAAAGATTCTACGAAGGTTATTTGAAGGTCATTTTTGAACGAAGTCATTTTTTCCAACTTTCCAGAAGTTTTCTTGACAAAAATCCTTGTTTTTAGGCTCCATGATGAATACCCAATGGATTTTTCATACTTTGGATGAACATACAGCTAGGCAATTCAGACTAGAAGTTTTATAAAGATTCTATGAAGGTTATTTGAAGGTCATTTTCGAAAGAAGTCGTTTTTTTCAACTTTCCAGAAGTTTTTTTTGGAAAAAATCCTTGTTTTTAGCCTCCATGATGAATACCCAATAGATATTTCGTAGTTCGGATCAACGTACACGTGGATTGGGATCAGCTTGCGTTGGGTGTTTATCGGATGTGCTCTGGGGAGCTGGGAAACACATTGGCCTCCTGTGTCGTCACGATGAATAGGCTGTGACCCATATCAGAGTAAAAGAGAGAGAGAGAAAGCGAGAGAGAGATATGGAAGGAACCGCGTGTTGATGGCAGAAGACGCCGGGAGGGTTGTTTCGTCGAGTATACATGTACCGTAATCCCCCATCTTCATCCAGTTCACACAGGCACCTATTGGCCCCCTACACTTCGTTCCAGTTACCATATTTGACGCTTGGACGAGAATCCACCCAAAGGAAATTCAACGGACCGAAGCTGCCGGAGATTCGGTTGGATGGGGGAACCTCAGGATCGAAAGGATCCAACCAAACCTCATTTTCAACCCTTTGCATATGAATAAACCTACCTATCAGCCACATTTAGAACTGGGAACGTTTCTCATCATTTTTTCATCGTATTTTCGTATTTTGATTTTTAACGAAAAGCTCACAATGATTTTTCTCGTTGCTTGAATTCAACATTGCCTATCCTCATTTTTGTTTTTTATTTATTTGATTTATTTTTCATTCCATTTTTATGGATTGTTCATATAAAATGAATAATAAATAAAATAATTACACATTTTTGTGTAATTATAAAAATGAAAAGAAGAATAATCATTGCAATATTCATTTGTTATTATTATTGTCATTTTTATTTATCGAATATCGTTAATATTTATTTATTTATTATTCCAAATTATTATTCAGTTAAAATTCTTATTATTTATATATATTTAAATATCAGAATTCCTAGTGATGTAATATTCCAAATGTTTATTAAGTCGATATTATAAATGATTATTTATATAATATTTTAATATTTTTTAAATTCAATATTTTTATATTCTCCTCGACATTTTACTCTATAAAACTAACCCAAACAAGACCAAATTGCAAAAGTAACAAATCCCTTGAAATAAAAAATAAAAAAAATGTCGAGTACACTCTCGAGAGCGATGCTCGCGAGGAAACGCGATTCTGGAAAATTCCATTATCATCGTTATCAATAACAATGTTAAAAGCGTACAGGGCTAAGCCCAACTACAAAGTGGTATGATAAGTACGTGGCAGAAAATTCGATTACTGCAAGGGCTTAAGGGCCAAAACGTATATGGAGTCATATACAGGGTGGGAGAAACTTTGGAGTAAATTTTCTTGGTACATTATACATTTCTGTAAAATAGTACATAAGCATATATTTACTTCAACCCCTCCCCCCCCTTCCTCGTTTCCCTCGACGTTCAAAATGAATAGGGAGACACCCGGAAGCCTTCCAGAGATAAGCATCCCCCGTGGGATTTGGGTTTACCCATGAGGGGTACGGAGGGACGGTGAAGGGTTTAAGGCGAGATAGTTTCATCCCATGAAAGGCGTATATGCATGTATTTCGAATATCCGCGATCCTTGTACTCCCGATTGGCATTTTGTAAGATAAGGCGTCGATGTGGCTTACAAAGCTCGTCACGTGTAAGCCAGTAGAGGGAGAGTGCACGATTCACCAGAAAATACTTGCTGTATATTTATTTATTTATTTATTTATTTATTTATTTATTTATTTATTTATTTATTTATTATACATATAGGTATATATATAGATATATTTTTTAAAATGAATTTATTGTGCAATTATAATCGAAATATACAATTATCTTCGATTAAAATTTGATTTTTCAAAATACGACGAGGAGAAACTGTTTTTTTTTTTGCATGATTGAAAAAACGGTCGAGTGTAATCGTATCTTTATTATGTACTTTTTTTTTCGTATTTTTTAAAATTCTTTCTTTTTTTTAATTATTCATCAATGCTCCGTAATTGTTATGTTTTAATAAATTTGATTTATCTGAAAAATGTAATTATTAAATTTCTTTGTGCATACAAAATAATATTTATTTGTAAACAAATTTTATTTATCTGCCAAATGTAATGATAAAATTATTCGTTTATACGAAACAATATTAATATATAGATAAATAATATTCTCTCACGTAATTCAATAGTTAAACAAATCAATGTTTTATTTATAAATATTATATTTTTTTCGACGATTAACAACGAATGATAAAAAGTTTAAAAAATGTTGCAACGTTTATCCTCATTGATAGGGTGATTAACGATTAATTTTATTATTCTACGAAATATTATTTTCAACCATTTTGTAAATACAAAATAATATTTGTTTATACATTTTTCAATTAATATTATTAATTAAAAAAAAATCTATTATTATATAAATATATATTTTTTTAATATACGTTTTTTTATTAATTCTTTTTTTCGAAGATTAACAACAAATGATAAAAAGTTTAAAAAATGTTGCAACGTTTATCCTCATTGATAGGGTGATTAACGATAAATCGAAACAAAGTCGCGAGTACTTCGGAGTACGAATCGTGCACCATCCCGGAATCGTATAATTGGAAATGTTCGATGGATGGAAAATGATACCAGTGGAAATTACGACACACCGGTCCGGTCGTCCGAGACGAGAGTGCAAAAATTTTCGTTCGTCACGTCACGTAACGCGGATACGCGTGGCAAAACCCTCGATACTGGATTTTCGGGAAAATCGAATTTCCTCGTTTGGCAAACAAGCCTTCATCCAGGAATTATAACGACGCTCTCGTACTTGTCCATTGTTTCGTCGTATGAAGTCTGTTCATCGACGAACACGGACACCGAGAGAAAGAGACGAACAAACCCAAACAAAAATTCAATAATCACAGTTTCATTCGTTGCATCGTTGGTGAATCAAAATGTTTCAGCTTTCCAGTTCTGTGACGAAGTTTCCATTTTTTTTCGTATTTTTTCTGTTTTTTTTTCGTGTTGTTTTTTTTTTTTTTTTTTTTTTTAGTTAAAAGTAGCAATGAGAGAAACGAGGATAACAGTGACACTGATCAGGATAAATGTACTCGATGTACGGTCTCTGACGAAATCAGGTCGCAATTAATCTTTCTTGTTTTTTGGAAAACAAAAAAAAATTAAACACGTTTTTGCAAAGTTGATTTATTCGTTAAAAACGTTTTTGGAGTAAAATTAATATTTACCAAAATGAATATGTATATATATATATATACTTCCAGCGACCTCTATCTGTTTGAAAAAAAATCCAAACAAACCGAAACACTCTATTAAAAAATTAATATCAAAAAACGTATTTAGTATAAAATTAAATATAAAAAAATAAACACATTTAGAGAAAAACAGCATTTTTAAAAAAGTACGTCGAACGAACTACATCAGTTGGAAATAAAATCCATTCAAGCCCAAACAAACCCAAACAATGTATCCAGAAAAAAGAAATGTAAAAAAGAACATATTCCGATAGAAATAAGAAAATAAATAAATAAAAACAAATACAAATATCGAGCAAACTATATCTGTCAAAATAAAATCCAACGAAACCCAAACAAACCCAAACAGACTGTAAAAAAAAAATATATAAAAAAATAACACAATTCGATTAAATATTAAATAAAATAAAAAAATACAAATTTCGAAAAAAAACTATTCTCAATAAAAAAAAATAAAAAGAAAAACCGATAAAAAGGCGTCGTATTTTCGTGCAAAAATCCTGGTGATCTTTCGGGCTATCTCTACTTCATTTTCGTAAAATTGCTGCGTACGTTTGAGCTTCGGTAGGTCCGAAATAAAAAAAAGAAAAAAAAAAAAAAAGAAAAATAAAGAGCGATCGGTATCATCGTGAGATCGGTAGGTAACGATTCGTCCCCTGATAACAATGGAAACCTCAGTCTTCCCCAAATACTGGGGATTTTGGCTCCGGTCTCTCGTATCGAGGAAGACGGCAAAAGAGGGGAGTGAAGAGGGGGGAGGTCGGAGGGTTTGGTTTCTGTATGACGGCACGAGGGAACAGGGAACACGAATCCCAACGATATATCATCGCGACCTCCGCAACCGCGCTCGACTTGTACCAGTTCGAGGTTATATAGGAACACGAGAGTACTCGTGAATCCTATAACTCATTGTCGTTACACCAGCCTTCCGTGGCTAAGTGAATCATCACGTTACACACGCCACCTACTCCTCGCTTATTTCCACTTGCGATACGCGAAAATATCATTTTTGAAACACTCGACTTCATTCCAAATTGGAATAGGTCAAAATATATCATTTTTGAAACACTCGACTTCATTCCAAATTGGAAAAGGTCAAAATATATCATTTTTGAAAGAGTTCGTTTCGTTCCAAATTGGAAAAGGTCAAAATATATCATTTTTGAAACACTCGACTTCATTCCAAATTTGAATAGGTCAAAATATATCATTTTTGAAAAACTTCGTTTCATTCCAAATTGGAATAGGTCAAAATATATGATTTTTGAAACACTTTGTTTCATTCCAAATTGGAAAAGGTCAAAATATATCATTTTTGAAACGCTTCGTTTCATTCCAAATTGGAAAAGGTCAAAATATATCATTTTTGAAACACTTTGTTTCATTCCAAATTGGAATAGGTCAAAATATATCATTTTTGAAACACTTCGTTTCATTCCAAATTGGAATAGGTCAAAATATATCATTTTTGAAACACTCGACTTCATTCCAAATTTGAATAGCTCAAAATATATCATTTTTGATCTATTAAAAATCAAAATCTCGAAGAAAATGTTCAAGGTCAAGGTTCGAGGTCAACCCAAACAAAGTCAAGGTCAAACCTCGAAAAATGTCCTCGTGATTTTATTGTTAAGTAATTAATTTCAATTTAATTAATTGGTCGATTTAAATCCCAACTGCGATACGTCAAAAAATAAATTTTACGGCACTCGACTTTGGAAAGTTTCTTCTCGATTTAATATTCAATTATTTAGTTAATATAACCCAAACAAACCCAAACGAACAATAATAATAATAATAAAAATGTATTATTATTTTTTACTAATTGATAAGTTATTATTATTATTATTATTATTATTATTGTCATTATCATTATGTCTTTTAAATAATCATTTTATAATATACTAATAAAGTATTAAAAAATAATGTATTATTTACAAAAATAATTAATAAATATTCATCGATAATTATAACAAAATTTGATTTTCATTCCTCTTGAAATCCCATTTATCGATTTTTATTTTATGAATATATTATATTTAAAAAAAGAAAAAAAATGAACGAGAAACGTGAACCGAACCTATTGAAAAAAATAATAATTACAGGAAGGTTCATCAGTCGTGTGTAACGAACTGGAAAAACCATTGACGAAAGTGAAAAAGAATGTATCGTCAACGTACAGGGGATTTTTCCAATGTGACCTGTGCCACCCAATCTCCATTGAAAGTATAATTAACTGCGGAACGTAATTAGCCCATCAGCCAAAATGTAATTCCAGAGTTCAAGCTGCGGTTGAAGTGAAAGATACATTGATATCGATTCGGTTTTTGAGGTTTTAACGAACGGACGGGATGTTGGATTTTTGTCGAAGATATATATATATATAAATAAATAGATAAATAAATAAATGAATAAACAAAATTATAAATAAATTTATTTATTCCAATTTATTTATTTATTTATTTATATAAATAAATAAATAATCAACGTTTTTTCGCATTTTCCGAGTCTAATTTTGTACTTTCGGCAAAAACTCGGGCATATTCGTAATCAGCGGAAAATTTTCGATTAAATATACGCTTTAAAGGCTTAAAAAACGAAAAAAAAATTTTTTCGACCTCCCAGGCCCGTTTTGCCGAAATCTCAAAAATCACGAAATTTCAAAAGGT
>JAPYZI010003153.1:0-31518 GCA_030523105.1 Ophioninae sp. A BG-2022a | reverse complement strand
AACCCAAACAAACCCAAGAAATTTTAGCATTCGTGCTACTAGGGGATGAAGGACGTTTTGATCCTCCTCGAGGATCAAGATCGCTTTGATCGTCATCGGAAACCCAAACAAACCCAAGAAATTTTTGCATTCGTACTACTAAGGGATGAAGGACGTTTTGATCCTCCTCGGGGATCAAGATCGCTTTGATCGTCATCGGGAACCCAAACAAACCCAAGAAATTTTTGTATTCGTGCTACTAGGGGATGAAGGACGCATTGATCCTCCTCGGGGATCAAGATCGCTTTGATCATACTACGAGGATGAAACTGGATTTAGAGAGAAATTGATGAGGCGTGAACTTCATCCGGTAAGAACGCGACAAACTTGATTCAAGACGAAACTGACGAAGGGAACGTTTCAATCGCTATGAGGAATTCTTGTAACGACGATTCAGGCCATTCGCGATTTGTCCTCTGGAATTTAACGCCTTTTTTATTTTGCACCTCGCTGTTTCCGCTCCGAGTGTTCTTTCTCTCACCGGCGGTAACTCTTAATTAGGGATTGTGGTACGTGACGTTTCAAACGGGATGCGACACGAGGCCGTTGGGGCTCCGGGTATACGTATGCAAGCGCGACGCCCTAAGCGATAAATCTTTCGTAATTTCGTCTCGGAGTTACGAGGGCGTAAATAATAATTATTCTTAACTGTTCGCGAATGGCCGACCGCCGGACGGAGAGAAAGACAGGACGAGCTAGAAAAAAAAAACCGGCCAAACTTTTTCTTCCGGTAACGTCCGAACGTTTTCGAGCGTGCTCGGAACGGAGTTGGACGAAGCGGGACGGAGCGGGACACCGCACCAACCGTGCTAACCGTAACGAGATATATCCGCGATAGAGACCGCGGGTGATCGCGTGATCGCCCAGTTTTCACGGTTATATAAACTGAATTAATATCATTCTCTCTCTCTTTCTCTCTTGCTCCCCTGTAATCGTAACTGACAGCAGGAAACAATGCCGCGCACCAGGGAGAACTTTTAACGTCGGTGACACCCCGCTCGCTATCCCCTTAAATCATTTCAAACGTTATTAGACGCTCACCCCGTACATAAAATTCCAAAAGTGACGAATCACGCCCACGTCTCTTCAGCAGCCCTTTTTTTTATTAACGATGCCCAAATAAATCGACTGGAAAATTATCGAGAAAAGGGAGAAGGCGTGCTCTTGGTTTAATTAAGAACATTATCCGATCTGGCCTAATTTTATCACGATCTTCATTTTTTTCACTTTTTTTTTCTCAAAACCGATTTTTTTGTTGTTAGAAAATGACTTCGAACGTAAATTCAAAAAATCTTACTTTCCAAAGCTCCCGTTTTCGGAGTATTTTCTTTTTTTTTTTTTGTATTCAAGAGCGAGCAAAAAATGACGAAAAATCAAAACTTTTGTTAAAGAAAAAATGGAAATTCTATTATTGAAAAAATTGTCAAATTTTGAAGAAAATAGTGTAAAAAGATTGTCCTTCGAAAGTATAATTCAATGGTTCGCGGCACAAATCATAACAGACGCAATAAGCGTTTCAACGAGCCTTACAGTCGAACCCTGTCAACCCCAATTTTGTATAATCCGAAACGGCGCGACGCGGCAGTTCGGAGAGCCCGTCTGCTACCTTGCCAAACCCCAGAACTGGCTGACGGTGAACGAGACGTTTCTCTTGGGTAACGAACATTAAATACTGCTCGCTGCCATCGGCGACATAAATTCACGTCAGTGTCCCACCCGCGGACAACCGTAGAAAAAAAAAAAAAAAAAAAAAAAAAAAAAAAAAAAAAAAAAAAAAAAAAAAAAAAAAAAAAACCGGTAAAAAAAAGAATCACGGCGGGTTTTCAATGAACCGAAAATGGCAAAATTAAGACAAATTTCAATTTTCAATATCGCAAGAAACTATTTAAAAGCGAATAAAAAAATGTTCAATTTTCATTTATTTTAAACGGCTGCAACTTTTTTTTTTTTTTTTTGGAGAAATTCCTCGCGAACAGTTTCACGCCGGAAGAAAAAATGCAAAAATTGCACGCGACTGTTGTTGTTCTTTTTTCTTTTTTTTTTTCTTTTTTTTTTTTCGAGTATAAAACGGGGTCGAGGATAATTTGCGCGAAAACAGTGTACGCAACGGTAGAAGTATCGCGAGGTCGAGAAGGTTTGCGGGAGCTGTAACAAATTGGCAATCTCAACCCCACGACACGAGAACGTTCTTGCCCGAGCTCGAGTCGGGTCTACGGGTGATGGGGTGGCTATGGGGAGACGGGTGATTTCGCACAGTCGCATCAACATTTCTCATCGCGAGCATTATCCCCCCCCCTCTTACTCCTGTGAATCGCCCGTGCATTTCTTCACTTTTCTTCGTTTCAACCTTTCCCCCCCCCCCCCCTCATTACCGTTGAAGACGCCGTTTGTTTGGGTTTGTTTGGGTTCGTTTGTTTTACAAGATTCGTCATTACGAAAAATCATCGATCAATCTCGTATTAAAAACGTAATTCGATTAATTTCGATACATTGAAATAGTTCAAACAGAGTCACGAGACTCGGTCTATTCCGGAAGTTCGATATCGAGATCACCTTTTCGTTCACGAATAACCTCGTCCGTACGAAGTACAAAATTGAACTTCCCCTCCATCGTGAGGAAATAAAAAATCGTCGATGTTGCGGTAGATGCAATAACGACGGGAAGAAGGCCAAGAAAGAGTGGGGGGGGGGGAAGGATGCGATCCATACATCCTCTTCTCCTCGCTATTACACTTTAACGAGAGCATCATAAAGCCGGAGAATAAAGTACGAATTTCGCATGAATATCCCATGAATATAATGCATACTGGGAGCGAGCGAGAATACAAGGATTTATTGAGCTTCACCTTCCAAGAATCGAGCCAATAACGACGAGAAACCGCGATGAGAGCTGTTCGAGATATGCCTGATTGAACCGTTGCTCCAGTCCAGAAAAATCTCTATTTTCAAGCTTGTCGAGATCTCCGGATCTTCCAACTTTCACACCGATCGAATCCCAGTTTTTTTTTTCTCACCCGTCATCATCGAGGAATTTTACATCGAAAAGCTAAATTAAAAGATAGCTTCTTAAATCGATTTCCAGTGACTCTGTATCGACCAATTAATTAATTAATTTTTGTTCGTCCGACCGGAAGATTCAAAGTTGAATCTCGGCTTTAAAAAAAAAAAATATCGAAAAACAAATTATTCAGCTATAATGATCATTAATTTCCAACCTTTAATAGTCTATATCGGATTTTTTCAAAATTCTTCCAACGAATCGAAGATCTCAATGACATTCGATCGAATGTTTTTTTTAATCGTACATTTCCAAAGCGAATAAAACGGGCTTGCCCGGAACAATCGCGAAAGGTCTCGACCTTAAGGGGTTGCGCGTCAGCGACTGTGTTCCTAAATTGAACGAGGCATACTCGGATCGAAAGATCTCGCGATATCTCGTGAGAAAAGAGAGATGGGAAATGATGGTGCACGGCTCGGGGAATATAAAGTGTAGTACAAACTGCCTCATAAAGAGAGCTGTGCTCTGCCTGGGAAAAGCTTTCGAAAGCCCACGGATCCCGAGGGGGATGACCGAGCGCAAGTGAAGCTGCGTTAACTTTTGCGCGCTAACGTTCTCTCTCCCCCTCTGCTAGGCTTTCCGATACTTCAGAGTTCAATCTATCTCTCTCTCTTTTTTGCCTTTTATATAAATATTTATATACATATTGATTAAGGACTGACGTATCGATCGATTTCGATGCGAGTAAACGTTCGAGGGTAAAAACCGATGGGAAAAAGCCCTTTCATTCAACTTCCGGTTTCGATGAATCCATAAAAATTCTCTTTAACTTGTAAAAAAAACAATGGGAATTATTTTTTTATCGTGGAAAAACCGTATCGAAGAGAGTTCGAAGACGTTTGGAGGTTCATCCCTTCGGGTAAAGGCACTCGCTCGGGTTAACACTCGTCGAGGGAAAGTTAATCGATGGGTAAACAATTTTTCGGTAAACATCGTTCGATGAGATCGAAGTACCGATAGAGACTCACTCTGCCCTTATAGTATATACGTACACATCCATCTTGAAGCCTTTCAATGTTGCTACCAATGTGTATACCTAGATATAAGCCGAGACGTAGCAAAAGCGAAGAAAAAAACGGGGGGGGGGGGAGAGAAAAGTGCGGCGTGTGGCCACTAACCCCTTTTGTTAAGTGGAGTGTCCACTGTACGCCCGGACGGAGGTTGAGCTTTCAAGCTACAGAACCGTTCGCGCATCAGGCCCGGAAGACTACCGTCGTAAACACGTGATATCCAAGATTCTCCCTCGCTTCCATCTAGCCCTCGTTCAACCCTTCTTTCCGAGGGCCAACGAGGCCTCCACTGAGAACTATTAATCTGAAGTTTCTCGAGCGAAAATTACGCGCGAAAATAACTACGGCTGAAGAATTTCTTGACTGTAATAATCGTTTTTATTTTTATTTTCAATGAAACGAGGCAAAATCCCGAGTGGACTATCGTTTTATTTCGTATCTTATAATCTAGTGTTTTTTTTTTTTTTAATCTCATATATTAAAATCTGCTATTATTAATATTAAAATTGAATATTAAAATGCAATTTTTAATTGAATTTTCAATTAGACTTTCAAATCTAATTAAAAATCTGATAAGTAAATATTTGATTTTAGATTAAAATGTAATACCGGATTGAGAAAAGACTAGATAACGAGACATCGGTATCTAGTGACTTCGTCTAGTATCTCGTAGTAGCCGATGTACCTGCGTTGAAGGTAAGACGCAGCCTCGTCGCGTTTTCACGCAACAAACTTTGGAGTTCCGCCGAGTGACGCGCGGCCTTGTTTCGTCGTGGCTCGGTGTACGTTCGAGGCTGGTGGTCTATCCATTGTTCCCTCCCCTCTCGCTGAACCCGAGGATGCCGAAAGCTTCCAGCATTTTGCTGTATACTCTCACTACTGTTTTCGCTGAATAAATTCAATTTAAATTTCCAGCCCTCTACCATGAACGTTTATTAAGTAAATATATCACGCCGGGGGGAGAAAGAGAGACGGAGAAAAGGGCTTGTACATCGCTGGACCGGTCTCTACCGGTCGGCTGTAGCTAAACGGGTATTGCGCTGTACAAAACTCTTCAACGTGTGTACGCCCGAACTTTCAACGTGCTTTCTGTTCGTTCTGTTCTTTACGCGGCGAGCTGGCTGCTTCGATCGCACACGAGCACGTATATATAAATATATACAGGGTGTCCCGTGACGGAATGTTATCCGTGAGATCGGAGATTGGGGATGAAATTCTGAATCGATTTATATAAGCGTGTATTATTGCCGGATCAACCCCTGAATTGTTATTAATTTTTAAAGGCAGCCGATCAGGCGCCAACTCCCACCACTATGCGGAACTCCCCCCACTTCCGCTCGAAGGTGCCAACGTGCGGTATTTTTATACCTTGAAAACAAATCCACCGTTTGATTCGCCTTGAACTATCCATTTCTAGGGAAAATAAAAATAAAATATTCTAGAAACGTTTTTTCCACTTATCCAGTCGAATGTTTTACTTTTGGCAAAAACTCGGGCGTATTCGTAATCAGCGGACAATTTCCGATGGAATAGATCCTTTTAAGAGCTTGAAAACGGAAAAAAAATTTTTTTCGTCCTCCCGGGTCGTTTTTCCAGAATCTCAAAAATCGCGATATTTCAAAAGGCCGTATAGTAAGCTTCTTATACGCTACGGGGGTTCATTTCGTGAGTTTGGAAAAGGTTTTTGCCTAACTTAAATAATGCCGTTGGATTCGTATCGATATCTCTTATAGTTTTCCCGGAAGGTTCAGTTGAAAAATCGCTAAAAAAAACGCAAAGGGGTATGTATGGAAAAATGAGCAAAAATCGATGGTCCAACTTTGAAATTCTGCCAAAAATGGAAAAATCATCGGATCTTGATAATCCAACGTGCAGTTTGAAGGTAAAATCATAACGAAGAGATCGAGCATACAGCGGAGTGCCAAATCCTAAAGGAAAATAAGTTACCGATCATTTAACCAAAAAAACATTGTTCCCCAAAAATGAAAAAAAAAGTAATTGTATTTTAAATATTTTTTTATTCATCCATTTCGATGCAATTTTATTCCTTGTGCACGAATCTACCGTTAACTTCCTTCAAAGCCCAAAATTTCCATGAAAATAAAGTAACCGAGACTTTTCTGGTTTATCAATCGACTGCTACCAGCACTTTGAATTATTACGAGAACTGCGAAGTACTCCGAGGACGATCCTCGTAGATTAATGGCGTAAAAATCCTATTTTTTTCTCGCAGCCATACAGGTGTACGGTTTTATGCAAATATGAGAGGGAGGCCCCAGACGTAGGTCTGGCCGCGCAAATGGCAGACTGCTCCCACGTAATCCACCCAGATGTTTGCACTATTAATTAACGTCTACCGTAACTGTCCCTTCGCTTTCTTCGCCGTTTATTATCCACCCTCCCGACTAACCCGAGTCCTCTGACGGAACAAAAATGTAATGCACTTTTTTTCGACGTTTCGTCGAACGGGAGAGAGGGAAAAAAAAACGAAAGAAAACTTTTTTTTTAACTCGGTCGCGCGTACACACGGGGGGTACAATTATTATCGCATTATTGCCGTGTCTCCTTCAACCTCGTGGTTCTCCCGGAGTCTCAGCCGGTTGCGAATATTATTCGAGCACGTTCGCGAAACCGACTCATCGCGATGAGTCGACGCGGGCGCAGTTACGAACAAGGAGAAAAAAGTATCAACCTCGAATCGCACCGAGAGTAGGCCCTCGGAGACCAACGGGAAACGTGGAACCTCCTCACGGCGAAAAAAAAAAAAAACAAACAAACCCAAACAAAAATGAAAGTTGAAACCTCGCGACGCGAGAGTTGTTTCCCGCCTTCGACCTCCTGTCGAATGAAAAGTTTCGATCATTTGTTATGAAACTTTGATGGACGAAAGACAAAAATTGAGGCCTTTACGCCTCGGGAGATTCCCCTGTACTTTTCGAGCTTTGCAAGCTTCGCTCTTAACACGCGACTCCGCGATTCGGATTGTCACGAATTCTCGGAGTTCTTCCGGAAATCCAATTTAAACAAACGGCGCGATTTTTTATTTTAAAAAAATATCGTTCGAGAGTGCGTCTGATCGTACACTGGGCTGTTCCACTGAATATCGAAAACACTCGATTTTTACGATTCAGAGTGCGCTAAAATAGTCAATGGGTTTTCAAACATCGTTCTCTCATTGAAATTAAGTAAACAAGCTTATTTATTCATTATTATTATTATTTTATTTATTATTATTTTTTTTTTTCAAAAAATATGTCGAAACCTACGACGCGTCTGACCAAACCCGGGCCTGTTCTACTCTACGCCAGGTCTTTTCGATTCCCATTGAAAATCTAGGATTCCAATGTACCCGATTCGTCATAAAACATGTTTCTCCTCTCTTTTCTTATCCTCTTGTTTCCCCGATGATGAAAAACAGGGTAGCGAAAGCTCTTCGCGTATCCAAATGTATTTATTTATTTCACGAAAGGTTGGCACGTTCGAGGATCGTTCGTTGAGTAGCTCACAGACGATATCCGATATCCAATATAATCGATCGGGCATCGGGCAACCTTCGCTGTACACAACAGGATAATTCAGCCGCAAAAGCTTTCCAGAAGGCATTGAATAACCTCGAGAAAGAACGATCGGGGATTCGCGGAGAATCGGGAGGTAGACAGGTGGTCGCGTTTGCGGAACCATTAGCGAGCTTTCGTGAGTATCGGCTTGCGGAATACAAGGACGTTTCGACTTCGGGGACTGGTCTCGAAAGAATCAGCCTCTCCCATCAAACTTTCATGACGAATATCTCGATCGCTTTTCGTCGCGAGAATTTTTTAAAAAAAAGCTTTTTATCGGCCATTAAATGTTCTATGGGCTCTCAAAGAAATCTTGATGACTGCGCATCAAAATCAGCCGTATCTCTCTCTCTCTCTCTCTCTCTCTCTCTTGCTACTTCACGACTCGTTTCGTGTCGCCCCAATAAATTGGGGCGAATACAAAAGAAGCCCGGAAAACTGTAACGCACCGAAGACAAATGGCAGGGAAAAGAAGAGCGCGAGTGAACTGAGCGAGCGTCACCATGAACGAGTTTCACCGCGCTTCCGTACAATTTGTAACTCGAAGCTTTATCGCTCGCTCGAGAGACTTTTACGTTATTTTCCGGGAGAGCTTCGGTAATAAGACGTCACGCGAGATAAACTCCCGAAGAATTCTGACTCCGTCCTTGTCAAACGTGACTTACTAGTAGTAAAAATACAAAAAAAAAAAAAAAAATTAAAAAAAAAAACAAATATTTGTAAAACTATGTATCGATACAAGTATAAGAAAATAATAAAAGCCCACATTTTCGTAATACTTTAATTTTTGTCATCGCCACGAGAGAGGGTTAAATTCGACTTGAATTTTGTCAATTTACGAAGCAATTAACTCGAGAGTTTTAACGATTTTTCAAGGTTTCGTTAATTGATTAATTAATTAATTCGCTTGACGAAAAGAGATAACACTCGTTACCAATTTTATTTCCATACGGCGTGTAACAGGCCAGCCGCATCCACCCTCGTAATTGCCTCTGACGGAGAAATTAAAGAACGATTGGAAATTTATCGCTCGCCCACCTCGAACGAATAAGAAATCACTGCGTGCTCGAGCTTTCCATAACTCCGAATGCGAAAACTACTTTGGGTTTTCAAAGCCCTCCGAGCTAGAAAATGTGGCAGAACACGTAGAGAGAGAGAGAGAGAGAGAGAGAGAGAGAGAGAGTGATAGATAGGGTTGCGGGAGCAACCTCTCGCGCCCTCCTTGCCTGCGGCACCCGAGGACCAATGGGGTGCGCTGGAGTATCGATTATCGATATTTATTGCCACGCAGTCGACTCTCGTCCCACCTCTATATATATAAATATTTCTCTACGCACATGCACCCAAGTGTTGTATTCACATGGTGCACTGTCTAATATATACATGAAGTTATATCAAGGCTTTAAGGTACATAGACGCTACGAAAATTCCGCTAGTTTCGACAAATTAATTAATTCAATTCATTTTTTCACCAATCCTATTCTCCTTCGAATGAATTCGATAAAACGATTGAATCGAGGACATCGCGTCTCGAAATATAAACAAATAAATTTAAATTCTAATTAAACTGGTGAAAAACTTCCAAACGTCTCTCCATAATTATACACTACATTGTACAACTCTTATTTTTCAAATAAATAAAATAACATATTTTTCAATATTTTTAATCAATTTTTATCGAATTATTAAAAATCCATTTTAATTCGAAATAGTCGTACGTCGGAACGGAAAGCCGTTTCGAAAAGTGGCACGACCAGTAATAAGAAACAAGAGATATCGGAATCCTCGATTTTCCTTCTGATAAAACATCGTCCCTTCGGATGATTTATTTTCTTTGGTGCAATTTCGCTGTATTGCAGAATTGCGCTCTCTTTGTAACCCCCCCCCCCCTCCCTCTCCCCTTTCCTAATCGCCCTTCGCCATCCCTCCCCATCTGTTTTCAGACAGTCGTTCATGTGAGAAAAATAAAAGCTCGTTGCAAAAGCTTTTCTCTCCATTTTCAACCTGTACTCATATTCCATTTGATCGTACATCCAATCCTCCCTCCCGCCGCCCCTTTATCTCCGCTCCCATTTTCTACTACACGCAAACACACTGAAACGCACACACGGATACTGAAAAATAAATTGGGCAACTGGGTAAAGGAGGTCAGGCGAGCAACCGAAGACAGAGTCAATTATCGAGAAGCCCATCGGTCTCGAGGGTCTCGACGATCTTGTACGTTCTAGAGAAGACCTACCCCCCTCCCCATCTTTTCTTCGGTACCCTACTACTTCCGTTGTACACGTGGATAACGTCGACAATAGCTCTGGGTTCGAAACGAGAGATCCGAAGGACGAGAGAACCGAGAAGGTCGAAAAATATCGGTTCTCCACTGGCGGTGCCTTCGGCGACCGACTTTTCCACAGCGGTTGCGAAAAAACACTTTTTTTTTTTCGGAGAATCATCGGAGAAAAGTCGGGCAGAGAGGGGAAGCGAAGGTTGAAGCGCTTTGTTCTCAGCTGGAAACGGAAGCGTGTCCTCGAAAGGGAACATCGGTTATGGCAGCGTTTGTTACCAACTTGCAAACTCCCCGAATCCTAGATTCACGTTTTCCTCCCGTTTTGTACTCGCCTTCGTATGCGAACTTGAGAAAAAACCGAGGGATGTATCTTCGCCCTGTTTCTGTTACTTTTTTCACTTTTTGGATGGCCAGTTCTCCGAAGCTTCAATGAGAAAGAACGTCCACAAAGAATCTTCGATATGGAAAATTATCTTCGGTTTATTTCTTGGGGAGATTGAAAATTGTTTGGGTTTGTTTGGGTTCTTTCTTACTCGAGGAGATTGAAAATTGTTTGGGTTTGTTTGGGTTCTTTCTTACTCGAGGAGATTGAAAATTGTTTGGGTTTGTTTGGGTTCTTTCTTACTTGAGGAGATTGAAAATTGTTTGGGTTTGTTTGGGTTCTTTCTTTCTTGAGAAGATTGAAAATTGTTTGAGTTTGTTTGGGTTCTTTCTTACTTGAGAAGATTGAAAATTGTTTGGGTTTGTTTGGGTTCTTTCTTTCTTGAGGAGATTAAAAATTGTTTGTGTTTGTTTGGGTTCTTTATTTCTTCAGGAGATTAAAAATGGTTTGGGTTTGTTTGGGTTCTTTCTTTTTTGAGGGGATTGAAAATTGTTTGGGTTTGTTTGGGTTTTTTCTTTCCTGAGGAGATTGAAAATTATTTGGGTTTGTTTGGGTTCTTTATTTCTTCAGGAGATTGAAAATTGTTTGGGTTTGTTTGGGTCGTTTCTTTCGTGAGGAGATTGAAAATTGTATGGAACGGATGAACGTACCTTCTATTTGAATTAATAAAATTATTTCTGATGTGCGTTTGTTTGGATTACCAAGCTCGCATCGGTTAAAATATTCGACAAAAAGTCCTAATAACGAAGAGTTTTTTTTTTTTTTTAAATATTCGAATATGCCGATAGCTGCTTAAATACTAATTCATCAAAATGACTTTTATATTATTTTCAAGACCTGCGTCCATGTTTTCGTTCATTCCTCAATTGACTTTTTTTCTCTTCTCTCCCTCTCTCTCTCTTCCAGCATATTTGATAGAACGCGGTTGTTCGATTGAATTTTCTATCAGTCAGTGCTCCACTCGGATCCTGACGGCTACTCCTCTCGACCCTTTATCCAAGATCCGGGTTCGCGAGGAACGAATCGCGCCGAGAGCTCTCCGTGGTTATAGCTGTGTTTTTCTAGTACCGCGCCATCGGCATGAATCAATAATCGTAAGAACCGCATGAACATTCTGTTATTCCGGAGGCGTTCTACGCTCAGGAAATATGTCTGGGAGATAAACACCATCACTTGTCACTCGAACCAAACCACTTTTCCACGAGAATGTTTATTAAAAAATGTTCCAATGTTTGGGTTCCGATCACTCGGAATATTCGTACGAAATCCCGTTTGGGTTTGTTTGGGTTCCATTTTTCCACGAGAATGTCGATCAAAAAATCTTCCAATGTTTGGGTTCCGATCACTCGGAATATTCGTACGAAATCCCGTTTCGGTTTGTTTGGGTTCCACGAGAATGTCGATCAAGAAATGTTCCAATCTTTGGGTTCCGATCACTCGGAATATTCGTACGAAATCCCGTTTGGGTCTGTTTGGGTTTGTTTGAATCCCACTTTTCCACCAGAATATCTATCCAAAAATGTTCCAATTTTTGAATTCCGATAACTCGGAACATTCGTACGAAATCCCATTTGGGTTTGTCTTTTGTGTGAAAAATTACCACGAAATTTTACTCCAATTTCCCGAAAAAAAAAAAAACAAATCGTCGTAAAAAATTCGGTTTAATTGATTGGGGAAATTAACGAACAAAAAAAAACGAGATATAGTAAAAAGAAAAAAAAAAAGAACGAAGTTGGAAAAAATATGAAGAGGCTGAGGACCATCGCGGAAATACGTCGTCAAAACTTTGATACGGCTCCAAACTCCTCTTTACTCTTTTGCTCTCCCCTTCCCCCCCCCCCTCCTCCTCCTCCTCCTCCTCCTCATCTCTTTCCCAATTCTGTCTCTCTCCCATCACTTCGCTTTCTCCGGAGACTTTCTTCTTTCTTCGCGTCCTTCAGGCGCGCTCGATTTTCAATCTGTGCATTTTACGAGCTCCACTTCCGTCGTTGGTTGAGCTTTTTCCCCGCGAGTTCCACTTTTGCCTCTTTCTTCTCGTCCCATCTTCGAACTTTTACCAATGCTGTACGTGTTTGCGCTGAACGTGGTGGCCGATCGAAACACGGCTCTCCGTCAATGTGCATGTGCATCCAAAACAGGCTTTTTACAAAGTCTCCGTCCGCGCGTGCCCTTTTTGTTGTCTCGATGGCGCATCGAACAACCCCTTTAAGCTCGCGTCGTTTCCAAACGTTCTTTAACGCTTTACTCCTACAATCGATATTCGAGTCGATCGAACGAGTCAACGGAATCGATAAACGATAAACGTTTCAAATGACGTATCAGTTACCCGAATCCAAACGAAAGTCTGAATCAATTGACAACTGTCGAGAACTTCGGTCTCTGTCTTCGAGAAATTTGATAATTCCGGTGTGTTCGAGATTCTTTGAATTCCGAAAAATCAATCCTCGTAATATTTAATCAGCGAGATGAAAGTAACGAGAAATCATATTAAAAATGCAAACATTTAAAACAGTGGTGAAATCTTGAAGGAAATTAGTTACAGTTTTCATCACCAGTATTTATCGAATACTCGCGAATATTCATTTTTTCCACCGTCTCGCGTACTCTCCCATGATGAATTTTTCAATAGTCCTGATTTTCATAGTAAAATCCAATCCATCCACTTCAGACGCGCTTCAATAAAATTCTTAAAATAAAAAAAATAAAAATAAAAAGAAAAAAAGGTAAAAAGAAAAAAATCATGGGTTACAATTGTGATATTTTCTTTGAAAAGTGTCGGCGATACCTCCACTCGCCAGACGGTCTTGAATATCCGGTCGACTCAATTTCAACAAGAGCGCTATTTTTTATTTTTTTTTTTTTTATTCTTTTTCATTGTCAGTTCTATGAGATTCCGGCTGTGAATCCGGAGAATCGGTTATATCAGTCTCTCTATATATATATGGCCGGAAGAAGCTTTCATCCGCGGCAATCTTGTTGGGTATGGGATATCGCGCATTGTCGACTAAGAGTTTCACCTCGTCCGTTCTTCGCGCCCGTGCCGATCGTATTTACAAGAGACTCAAATTCTTGGCATAAAGCAAAGTTCCTTCCGAGTTCCCTCATGGGAGGCAGAGTGGGGGGGGGGGAGGGAGGGAGGGAGGTGTGTTCTCGTCTGTCTTTTGTACACGCGTAGTTGATAAGGATGCCTCGACACTGGAAGAAAGGCAAGGGAGAATAAAAAATATTTAAAAAAGTGAAAAAAAAAAGAAAAAAAAAAAATGATTCATAGCCAACTGCGCGACACGGAAACGTGTACAGCTGCGAATAAAAGGGACAAGAATTCGTTGAAGGTAAATTTTTTTTCCAGGATTTATGAAGCGCGCGATTTGAAGGATGCGACAATATATCGATGGGACCTTGGCACGCACTTTTCCGCTTCTCTGTGCTCTTTCAGATTTATCGGATAATACGGGCCGATTCGACTCGAATTGCCAAGCTTAGGAATTTTTCGTACGAATTTTTAGCTCAAAAAAAAGAAGGAAATTCTTGTAACTTATTGCAGGTACTTTTACTTTTTTTTTTGATGAGGTGGGGGAGATTTAAAAAATGTCAAAATTGTAGATATTTCGATTTTGAGCTACAGTTTTTTTTTTCATTGATTTTAATTGATTGTTAAAATTCGATTATCAATTTTTAATCGATTATTTAATTGTAATTACGAACACACCAATTTTCAACGTCCAAAGAGCACGCGATCAATACTCACTGATCAAAATCCAAATCCTAGAAGTGTACAAATCCATTTTTTTAATTTACTTTTGTGTCTCGTCTCTGCATTTTTATATTTTTTATTTTTTTATTTTTTAAATTTTACTTTGCAACAAGGCCTCGGAGAGACGCTCACGGAAGGACGGAGCGGAGTTTCGCACACGTGGAGAACGTCCAGCTCGACGTCCCTCAAAGCGACCTCTCTGCTCTCCCCTTAGATTCCACCCCTGATGGAAACCGTGCTTTTTCTATATCTATACGCATGCGTATTAACTTTGCCCCCATGAAAATATATACGGTGTCCAGTGAAGCACCATTTTCAGGACGCGTTCGAGTGAAGAAAGAGGGCCAGTGAGTAACTCTGATAATAATTACGAGGGAGCCTCTCGGAGGGGTCTCTCGAAGGGATTCACTCGGAGATGCAATCACGTTGCGATGCATAAAACTCTTGGAGGGTTTGTGCACGCTCGCGCGCGTGTACGCGTGCGTGTACGCACCAGAGGCGGAAGATCGGAATCCTTTGCTCGCTCGACGTCCCTCGTCCCTCGTTGGCACAGAAACGTTCCTCGCCTCCCTCGAAACCTCCCCTGTATTGTTATTCCACCCTCGGTACGGAATAACAATTTTAGATGCGTCAGCCTCGAGGAAACGTCATCGCGAAACGGACAACAACAAAAAAATGTTGAACAAAAAACCACCAAGGATAACACTGATTGGTCACTTTCGTTTCATTTCGGCAAAGTTTCTCTTCAATTTGAGTTTGTTTTCGTTTATATCCGTTTTCCTTAGGTTCAACTTCCGTTTGGATTGTCGTTCACTAGGTAGTATCCATTCATCGTTCCACTCAATTTCATTTACATTGAAAAACTAATCGATTTGACAATCTCCATTCTTCATCGTTGTCGAAATAAATGACGATTTTGATCCTTCTAGTCCACACTTCCGCCTCCAACCTACGAGTGCATATTGGGTTAATCCGGTCGATGTTTTTCAAATCGTCGTATTCCGATACTAATGCATTTTTTGTTGGGACGTTTTTCAATGAATGATTCATATTTTTCGTCCTATATTGAGTTTTTCGACGAAAACGATAATTAAACGCGAAAACATTCGCTCGAAGTGCGACATGTGTTGAAAAATACTTACACGAAAAAAGAAGAAAAAAAAAAACGTTATGGGTAAAAAAGAGACTACTCTCGAAGGGTTGAATCAAAAGTACACGTGTAAACGCGATCGAACATTTTCATAAATAAAGGGAAAAGTCACGATGTCTGGGCACGAGGAAAATAATTATTGGAATTTGCGGTTGGGTGTGGAGTCCTCGTCGGTATAGGATACGATCAGCAAGGGGCTGTAAAGAGTAGCGAGCGAACGCGGAGACACCTCGGATACAAAGCGTAATGGCAAAATCACGAGTGGAAAGTCCAGAGGAACGAGGCACTCTCCGGCACGCGAACCGCGGACCGAGAACTTTACCGTCGCGAATAATTCAATTCGCCGGCGTCAGTGGACAGCCCCCGGACGTCAGATTCCGCGGAGATGGCTCCACCAAGAAAACAGTGAAAACCGCCGGTCCACCCCTCGCACGATTCTCTATAGACAGGAGGGATGAAATTGACGGCGGAAGTTGTCGAACTTTATCCGAGTGTATACAGTCATAGGAACCTCCGCGAACGTCCTCTCTCAACCTCCGGACGATCCATCCATGTCGACGTTCACCAATCTCGCACTCTCTCCGTCTCTTTTTCTCTATCACTCTCGCTCTCCGTAACTCTCCGCTGCGCCTCGAGTCAAGCAAAAATCCACGATTTTTTGAATTGTTTTTTTTTTAATTTTTTTTATTTGTTTTTTTATTTTTTATTTTCCCGAGATCCTGGCGTGTACACGAGGGACGAACGAAGAGGAGGAACGTCCAGGGGAGAAAGAAAGAGAGTAGAGGGAAAGGGTTGGAGACAAAAAAGGGATGTACGAAGGGTATGATGTTTCTGTGAAAAATGAGCGAGTGGAAAGTGACACCCGAGCGATTCGATTGCTTTGGGAAACGCGCGCGTGTACGTTCACCTAGCAGGGGTGTTTCCACCTAGAAACGCAATCTCCGAGACACCAAGATTGCAGTCACAGGACACCAAGAATTTCGCACGGGACCTCGTCCCCTCTTCGTCATTCGCTGGTACACTGTTTTTTTTTTTTGTTTTTGTTTTTTTTTTTTTATTTTCGAAAGCAAAATTTACGTTTAATGGGATTTGGCTGAAGTTTGATAGAATGTTTTAACTCGAATTCTGATTTTTCAATTAAGTAATGTAATTTCGTTGAAATATTTCAATAAAAATCTCGCTTTGCTTGGGCGAAAGTGAATACGTTCTTTTCGAAAAAAAAAAAAAAAATAAAATAAAATATTTATACGAATTATTCTCTCAAATTCAAACGGAGCGAGCATTTAACAATGGAACGAATTCAGAATGAGGTTTCATTGATGTTAAAGGATTATACCGTTCTATATCATAATTGATTTTAATTAGGACAATAAATAGAATCGCATTGACGAAGCAATCGAAACAGCTGTTACTTGCGACTGAATATAGACGGTGATATATTGTATCGTGTTAGAAGTTTGCAGATTGAAACGATACGATTTTAATGAAGTTGAATAAAAATAGAGCGGTTTGACGTTGGTTGAGACGTGCCGGAAACGACTGAGTGCCATCCTTGAATTATTTGGAGAACGCTCGCTCGTACCAGTACCGATCGGATTTATACACGTCCAGTTTGGACGCTCGTATTCAACCGTATTTTAATATCTGCGTTCCACCCTTGCCCTCCCAGTATTGCGATTTATCGGGGTTTGCGTCATATACGTCATTTCCGGTTGGAACGATGAGCCCTGATATGACGGTTCCCGGCAGGAAGCATATGTTTCAACAATTTATACAGGAATACCCGTGCACTCGCGTCCATTCTGACCCCGAACGAATTCTTGATTAATTTATAATCCCGATGAAATAGCTCCCCGTTACGGACAAAAGACTCGTTTCAATCTCAGCAAACGCCGGGGATCGTTCGCTAATTATTTTTTCATAACCTCTATAGCGGGCGAACATTTTTCGAATAATAATAAATTTAGAATTCTCCGCCACTTTAACGATCGATCGAAACTACAATTTTTAAAGCATTTTTCACTGTTAATATAACATCACTGTTACAACGAATTCCTAACTTGAAAAATAAATCATTAATTCTTCAACACTTCCCAATCTATCGTCATTTTTTTATTTAATATTTCATGCGGTTCGTTGCGCACGGAAGAAACAATTTATTTAGTCACGACAGTAGTTTATCGAAATTATGACAATTGACGAATAAAAAATAATTACTTTTCTTTATTTATAATCTATTAATAAGCGTTAAGTTAATAAATAACCCAAACAATCATAATTTCGATAAACTACTGTCATGACTAAATAAATTGTTTCTTCCGTGCGCAACGAACCGCATAAAATATTCAATCAAAAAAATGACGATAGACTGCGAGTGTAGAAGAATTAATGATTTATTTTTAAACTTAGAAATTCGTTGTAATAGTGATATTATATTAACAGTGAAAAATCGGTTTCCCGAAGTGACGTTTCAACTTGCTATTTCATTTTTAATATTTATCATCGATTTAACATATATTTAACACGACGTAAATATTTATTTACGAATAAACAATACATTTATTATATATTATGTTATATAATAATAATAACAATAATCATTTATAATATATAATAATATTATTTATCACGTATCACGTATAACAATTCACCAAACAGTTTAGCCTCCATCAAGATTCGGCTAGAAACGTTAAAGAATCGTCACCTCGGTGTACCCGGATTTTTATTTATTTTTTGGAAGCGAATAATTATTCCGTTTCCAACTGGCGTGGAATGCTCGATCTAGATATACATTGCGAGGTGTATACATCGGGTATTATACATCTTGTAGGCGAGAGGGAGGAGATAAGGGCTCGCCGTAATTATCTAGAGTGGTAAATGCACATACGCATATACACATGTATAAAGACATGCACAGGCGTGTATCGTACGCGCCTCGGTCGAGAGATTGGTGGGTAATGGTAATTGGAGAGGGATGAGAGCGAGAGGGTGCCTTTGACGGGAGCTAAAGTAAGAGTAGCGAAGGACAATACGAGTGCGTGTGTTGGCAACGCCGATGCGCGGACTCGCGAGAACCTCCGAGACAAAGACAGACCACCGAGGGTAAAAAAGGCCTGAAGAAACCAGATTGGGAGGCGGACCAGTTTGGAATGTTTCTACTTGGGGATTTGCCACACGTTTGCGGTCCATTTTTTCCTCTGGGGTGACTCTATCAATCAGACTATTTTTTATATGCAATTTTCTTAACAATTGGAAAATTATAGCGGCTGTGACAATTTTTTAAATCCAATTTTTTTTAATTTAACGAATTATTCTCTTTGTAATTTTAATCGTAATCAAATCAAAATAAGATTTGTTATAATAAAAGTTACGATATCGAATAAATGGATATCCTTGAAAATAAATATTCATAAATTAATACAATCATTCATTCATCCGGACGTTTCAGCGATTCGTAAAAACTCGTCCAAACTTTTTCGGAAAAGTGACGCTCGCGAGCTGAAAAACCCAGAGAGGAGAAAATTGAAAACGCGTGCAAATGAAAATTGAAATCGTTTCTAGGAGCGATACGTAAAATTTAACGGCACTGCGCCAACTTGCCGGTGTTCGTCGCGGCTTCGTTGTTTTTTTATCCTTCGTTTTTTTTTTTGTTTTTCCGTTGTACCTCCGCAGCCAACCAACAATAAAAATGAATAAAAAACGCAACGAAAGGAAACGAGGAACACTCGAAAAATGAGAACAATAAACAATAATCGGCTCGGTTTATAGTGAGGTGAACGAGGGAGAGCACAGGAATTCGGGAATAGCGTCGTTCATGTACAGGGTGTCTCTTTTCGATACTAAAAATTAAGTACCTCTTTAAGTACTCCTCATTAACGATTAAACAATTTTTTTTTTTTTAACTTTCATAATATTCGTTACGATAATTTCATTACAATTTTATTAATAACAAAATAACAATAGGTAAACAATAATAATTATTTTCTATTTTGTTTCTATCATTATTATTTAAGAATTGTTATTCTCATTCGTATTGTTATGGTAAATGAATACTTAATAAATAATAATAATAATAAATAATCACGATTCAAGAAAGCGACCGTGACCTTCGTTTGACCTAGATTCCACGCTCTGGAAGGCAAACACCTTGAAATGGATTTTTTTTTTGCCGATCAGGTGTGTCATTGCAGAAATGATTTTTCAATCTCTTCGAAACGAGACACTCCGTATACAGAGAGGCGGGATTTTTTTTTCGACACGAGGATCGAAGGGACGAGGGTGAATCGTGGTTAAAAGTAAATTGATATTTCCATCACGATCGTCGTTGGTTTTAACGACTTTCGGCGGTGGAGGTTTCGCTCGAGCCGGAGCACGGAGCGGAGACTACCGCACACGGGGAGAACCTCGTGTGCGGTCATTGTATCGAAACGGGTCGAGAAGATGACGCTGAGGCAGCCCACGACCTCGTCGTACGCGAAACGACCTCCAAGTTCCCGCTCGCAATGCCGAGAGAAAATTGTATCGCGGATGGGAAGAACATCTGTACAGACGCTAAGCGTCGCCAAGAGAAAAACGAGGGGTCGTGCCCAATTGTATCGAACTCGGGCCAAGATCTCGAATTAAAAAGGTGATATTTTTTCGCTCGACCGTAAAAAAGACAAAAATCAACCGAGATTATCTCCGAACGTACCTCTTAAAGGCGATCCTCTCAGTATTCGGAAAACAATCGATACCTTTTACGTTTTAACCCACTATATTTTTTATTTCCTATCCGGAACGTAGGTTTTTTTGTTTTTACTTCGTTGTCGTTTTATTTTCATCAAGCAAAAAAGTTCGTAAATTTCCGTTAAACAATGAGAATCAATGGAGCAACGAAATATCGAAAATCTGTTCGTATGTTTCATTTTGGATAAACTGGTTGCGCGCAAGCCTTGGAAAGTGCAGACGCTGCCAGCAGCGTTTTTTTGTCGGCCCGCGATAACGGCATTTCCAACGTATATATATCGACAAAAAAAAATTTTCGACATACCTCGATATAAATACTTTCGAATAAAAAAAATTCGGATGAAATTGGACGAATAATTTTCGAGATAAAAATTCCGAAAATTCATGTATCCGTTTCAGCGTTTGCTGGGATGCGCAGGCTTAAAAATCTTTACCGGAATTCCGCCCGTTGAGCTCACGAGGCGAAGACGACACTTTTTTTTTAACGACCCGGCTCGTGAAAACGACACAGTTTCGCGAGTGCCGAGGACTCGAGCTTGAACGACCGATCGGCCAATTGCTCGGCAATCTCGTCCTCCTCGTATAATCGCAGCCTCTCTCGAGAAACGTAAGCCTGATGGCGTGTAACGAATTATATTTTATGCTCACCGTTGATTGGATGAGCTTCGTAGTAATCGGTCCGGTACTCGGATGGGTGACCGTCTATATTTGACCAAACATTTTTCACCGATAAAAATCAACCCTTCTTTCGGCCAATCTACGAGAAAATCGTTTTATCTGCGTCATCTTGAACTGGGGCGTGGGGGGGTGCGTGTGGGGGGGGGGGGGGGGGGGGGGGAGGGGGGGGGGGGGGGGGGGGGGGGGGGGGGGGGGGGGGGGTGTTACACAGAAGAGCGTTCGAACGTGAGTAAAACACCCCAAGGAAGGTACGATTGCCCTCTTTCTGTAGGTCTCGAACGGCCGAGGTCGAGTTTGCGGCGATGACAGGACGATGCGTCACACCATTGTCCCTCCTCGGTCCTCCTCCGTAACAATTTTGAACTTGGGCCATCAAAACTCGAGTTTTCTCCGCCTTCCATTTTATTATTATCATTTTTTTGTACTCTTGCCTTCGCCGTTCAATCGTTTAATTCTGATGCAGCGTAATCAATTAACGAATACGTTGATAAATGAGTAATCAATTGAATCATCTTTATTTATAATTGGTAATGAATTGTTAATCAATCGGTCAAACGCATTACACAATCATTCAATAAATGTTATTTGTATATCATTTGTTTTTACGTTTTCAACGTGGCTTAATAAATTCATTGGAGTTCAATTGATCTAACGAATTTCATAATAAATTGATACTTTTAACGAATCAATTAATATTCATTATTTCAATTATAAAAAGCGTACGATCGACCGATGGATGAGAAAGCAATTAGTCTGTTAAATTATTTCAGTTAATTGATGAATGAAATAATGAATAATAAATTAATTTGATCGGCCATCCGCCGTAGCTTTTCCCTTCGATTTTGGCATACTCGAAAATAATACCACTTCCGTCTATCCTTTTCTATTTTCATCTCCCCTGGCCTTCGTTTTCATACAGCCTCGCGCATTTTTCTTCGATGCCGGATTTTTTTGCCCGGGTAAAGCGAAAGAGAGTCCTGCGCAAAAAAGTCTCAATGGCCGAGGCTTTCCGCGGTCGCGTCGGTGCACACGGCTCGACGCATCCGCTCCCTCCTCTCCCTCCGCACCGTTCAACTGCATCGCGATCGTTCGCTTCGACAAAAAAATAAAAGAGCGCGGAATCAACGATCCGTCGTGATCGTCGATCCGCCATCAACCATCGAAGGAGAAATCAAAGAAAAATCACCCACCGGACGAGTATCGAAACGAGGGCAAAAAATTTTCTATCGATTACAAAAATTCCAGATGGACGATTATTTCCTGTCATTTTCGGTTCGTTTGGGTTTCGTTTTAACGTCGTTGAGTCTTGCCAGGGCTCGGTAGTAATCTTGTCATGTTTTTTTTTTCCGCGGTTGGTAATAATTTCGATGAGTTAGTTTGGGTTTAGTTGCAATCTCGTTGAGTTTGACGGGATACCATAAGGGACGCGCCGCCGATCGTTGGCCGAACTTTCATCCGTGAGAAAAGTTGATTAGCTAACGGAGATTAGGAAAACATTCGTCATTTCTTGGAGCTCGACTAGCATCGGCAAAAAGGAAAAGCCACCCGGAAGTTCGGTAATTGCGACGATGCGCGCCGTGTGCTGTTTCGAACCGGCTTACGTTTATACATGTATATATATGTGGGTGTGTTCGAGGACAGCACGCTGGAGAATCAGAACGACGGCGGGACACTAGCCATTCGCCCGTTGCCTTTGCAAGATCAAATTAGAACTTTGCTCGGTGACAAACGGGCGAGAAAACTTGGGGTCTGTACAGCCCTCTCTATCGCGCTCTCTCTCTCTCTCTCTCTCGTCGCTGCCTTTCAATGCCGGATGTGGAGCGCCGTGACTTCGCAGTTGGAACGACGCGGACGCGAAAAACAGTTATAGGGGTTAAAGCCACCAATTTGAATTTTGTTTTTCGGGGTGAGTAATCCCGCGAATTGTACGACTTCCGGGGTCCAATCGGGCGACGAGTTTTGTCGGAACGAGCGCCTGCATTCCAGACGTTCATTTTGGTATTAAAAAAAAAAAAGAAAAAAAAAAATAGATTTCAGGGTTGTCCGCCGGAAAAACTTGTAACTTCTTCATCGTGCTCGGAACCTCTGCCTGCTGATAAATTCATCAAAAAAAAAAAAAAAAAAAGTTTGGCTGAATCCCTCGAAAGTTCAGAGTTTTTCTTAACCCCGAAGAAAATCACGTTACCCAATTCTTTCATGTATATATTTTTTTAACGGCGAACCACCGAGTCTCTCAAGGCTACCCACGAAAAGCGTAAAATTTTAATTACACGTACAACGAGAGTACGAAGCCTTTATTTACGAGTGTATCAGCCGGGATCGTGGTTTTCGTTCCAAGCTGAAGCTCTTTCACCCCCATCAACCTCCCATCCACCGGTCCCTCCC
This sequence comes from Ophioninae sp. A BG-2022a, assembly GCA_030523105.1. Lineage (NCBI taxonomy): Eukaryota > Metazoa > Arthropoda > Insecta > Hymenoptera > Ichneumonidae > Ophioninae sp. A BG-2022a. The sequence continues at coordinate 8,499 of JAPYZI010003153.1, read as the reverse complement.
AACTCCTTCGGACACTGTACCCCGGACCATTATAATCGTATTTCTCTTCGGTGAGCCACAAAGTAAATGAGAGATGAATCAAAATCTCGGAACAACCGTGGGTTAGGAAGATCCAAGAGAGAGGAGGGGATGACGCTTCCAAGAGGAGGGAGGAAAAAGTACGAGACTCGAGATGAACCATAAAGAAGGAAAATACTCGAGGTTCCTCGACAGAGTATACAGGCCGAGAATTGAGAAGTGAAGAGAGACGAAAAAGGGGGCTCGAGAGCTCTTCCGACCCTCCCCCGCCCCTCCCCCCACCCGCCTCGACGGTTCGCTCTTTCTCCTCGCCTCGCATCCTCTCATCGAGGCTGGCAAAGCCTCGTATTACCTTTGGCCGTATCTTGTTCTTCTCTCCTCTTACCCTCGCGGAGCAATCTGACGAAGGAAAATATGAAAGACGTCGAGCAATACTCCGACGACGGAAGGTAACCGGAGGGGCTGTCTGTTCCCTCGACTGACGAGGATAACGCCGTGACTGCGTACACCCCCTCTGTACGCGTATTATGTACTTCGATGTATAAAGGGCGAGACCGAGAAGGCCGTGGGGTGGAAGGGAGGGGGGGGGGCGGTGAGACGGTTGAAGAGAAAGTACATTTTAAGCCTGTTATGTGTAATGTCAGCCATCGGGTCTGGCTATTACGAAGACTGGGTTTTGAACCGCGTTCGTACACGCTGAATCTCAGGCAAAGGTGAATTCTGAGACTCGGGTGTTGGCGCATCGTGGAGTACGGGGATAGAGGATTTTACTCCGGGTAGCGGAACGTCCTCGAAATCGTCGTGGCTTATAAGAGAGCTTGAATAAGCGTATAGCTTCGGGTGGCTCGACTATTGCACTGTCAGCTATTTTTCCCGCGAATGCAATAGACAAGCAAAATATTAGAGAGGCGGAGAGGAACGCTCCCGTGAAAAAGCTCAAACGTCGAACCGTCACCGGAGACAGCTGCACCGGATGAGACGAAAGTTGGGTATATTCGCGCACCCTGTGTTTCACCCCAAAAGAGACAAACGTGTCCGTAGTTGTTCGTCTTCCTCGGGTCACCGATGAAACGTTTTTTTGTGTTTTCGTTCGTTTGACTTCCATAAGAGAACGTTCGTGTAACCCAAACAAACCCAAACGAACGTTCCCTCAATCTCAATCCGAAAAAACCCGAGCGAACGTTGTTCCTGATTCCAGAACCAAACAAACTCTAAAAAGAAAAGAAAAAAACGTAACAAATTTGTTCGGGGTTGTTTGGATTTCGGTCGCGGAAGTTGAAAGGAACGTCGGGTAGGGCGACGCAGGCGAGGGTATTCATCGCCTCTCGTAAAAAAGTGCGAGGCGGTTCCTTCCGGCTGAAAAAAAGACGCTCCGTGAGAGCCGCCACTTGGCACCCCCGCGTTCATTCGGGACGTACTCTCCAGGCGGGGACTCGTTCGCGATACCCCCTTCGCCGGCATATTTTTCGCCCGGAAAAAGAGAAAGCCTCGACACGCTACGGATAAAAGCGGTTGTTTGTTACAATTAGGGGTGCTTCTCGGTTCCTTCACTTCCGGCCTCTCGCTCCCGCTCCCGCACTTTTGGGCTTTCGACCCTCGGCACTCGTTCGACCCGTCGCCCCTCGAGCCTCGTTCTTCCCGACGCCTTCCAACCGCAAAACCGGAAAAGCCCTTCCACGCGTTCACCAAGCTTCTCTCTCTTTGTACTCTTCGCGTCAACTCGAACCACGACCCCGATCTTTCGCCACTTTTCTTATCGACCTTCTTGGCCGAACCGCCCCATTTTTGATCTATGAAGAGACACCTTCGACTCCGAAACCATTTTGGACGGTTCTTTCCGTTTCCCCAAGATCGCGCGAACCCCGAGTAACCTCATTCTTGAGCCAATGTTGGAGTTGCCGCAAATCGAATAGATTTTTAAGCCAATATCGAAGTTGGAACGAGTCCATTAGATACCTAAGCCAATATTGGAGTTGCCACAAATCCTCTAGATTTTTAAGCCAATATTCGAGTTGCCACGAGTCAACTGGGTTCTCGATCTAACGTTTGACTTTCTTTGAAATTACGTTGCCCGCGTTGAACGAGAAAAGGACTTTCGAATAATTGTTGATGTTACGGACACGATGCGTTTGAAAACCTTTTTTTTTTTTTCTTCGTAAATTTGAAGATCTCACGATTTTACCATCTCCGCTGGAGGCTGACTAAAACCCGTGTAATTTTACGAATGTCGGGTTGACGAAACGACGATTTCGGTATCGCTGCTTTTGCCTAAGTCGACTCTCCAATTTCTCCGTTCTCATTTTACTCACGGTATCGGAAAGCGACGAGAGGTCAGACGTCTCGGTTGACGAGCTCGTGATCGTTCCTCGAGGTGTCGAAGTCATTGGGGCCAGAACGAAGCGTAAAAGTGCCTCTTCAGCGTGCTACATTTCCACGCCAGAATTGACCCGCGTCGTTCCCCTTTAATCTTTTTTTTTTTCCTCTCCGTTCAGCTTTACTCGATAACGAAGCGAGCGAGCTCGCCCGGATTTTCCATAAGGAAAAAAAAATAAAAAATAAAAAATGAAAAAATATATATATATATATGTATCTCGTGAAATAAATGTAGAGGGGACAAACAATTGGAACAATCTGCAGTGTCCAATATAATTGGACGAAGAATCGATAATTAAAAAAAAAAGGGGGGGGGGCGGGGGTCAAGCCATGGAAACTTCCAAGCGGTGCATTCATCAAATACATCCGGGATTAAAAAAAAAAAAAATAACACTGCCCCTCGAGCCTGATCGGGGAAAAACGAACCAAAAAAAAAAAAAAATCAAATAAAATCAAACAAAAAGAAACGACGACTCGCTTAATGGCAGCTGAGAAAAAAAAAGAATCGTTTGGTCGTCCTTATAATGAGAAAGAATGCAGTTCAGCTTCAGCGTAGAACAGAGCCTTCAGTGCAGAATGAACGAGCCATACAAAACGAGCTACCCTCGTAAAATCTCCACTCCCCCCAAAAAAAAAAAAAAAAAAAAAAAAAAAAAAAAAAAAATGGCTATAGTACTTGTTATACCAAACAAAGCCCCCGAACTCGTTACACGAGAGTACATCCCTCGCGCAATGCGAGCTCTCGTACCCTATCACCGTAGTGTACCAAGCTTCGACGAAAAAATTCATTTTTAAAGAGAAGCCACGATCCACCAGCCCGGATCGTTATCCTTACCCATACGGTAGATCTCGACGACTTACGCCCCCGCCCCCCACCCCCAACCACCCTCACGGAAAGGTCCCTGTACACACGAGACCGGGGTGTGTGTGTGTGGGTCGTGAGTGACTGCAGGGATGAATTTATCCAGTAATAACAGGCCGGAGAAGCGTGGAAGAGACGAGAGAGGGGCGGGGGGGGGGGGGATGTCGCCAACACTGCGAATCCGATGGAGCAACCTACCCTCCTACCGGCTCCTCGGGTAATCTCCTGTTCGGGAAATTTATCCGCCATCTCGCGCTAACTTCCGAGAACGTGCGCCATTTCTAAATTCCGATCGACGGATTACTCGTCGAGATTGCAATCAGGCTCGCGAATCCCGAGGAATTCTCGGTCATTGATTCTCGTCATTGCATCGGACATTCTCTTTTTCTTTTTTTTTTTTTTTTTTTTTAGTTACGACGGACAAGTCTAAACTCATTTTTTAACCCCTCCGGACTTAAACACACATTTTTATCGGTGCTGATAAGTATGATCGATTTGTACCGATAACGAAACTTGAGAAATAAATAAATTGAATTCGGTATGGGAAGGTTACGAGGGGAAACGCTCGCAACAAGAAAATCTGAGTAGCGAGAATGAACCGAAACAATGAAGCATTAGTGCAGTGGGACGATCGTTAACTCCGCACATCTCGAGCCCCCGTGGCGTGTCTCTGTGATGCCAGTTAGCGTGAATTAACGCCCACGTATGCAACGTTAGTACGACCCTTTCTCGCCGATGAGGCGAACACGCGAATTCAAGAGATATATGTATCGCTGCACCAGTGCGGGGAAATATACATTAGGGCCTGGATATATATATTCACAAATGAAGAGGGCATCGGACCGAACGCACTCCGGTATATACTTGCACGTGTATAATGTGGGTACGTCCCCATCTACGTTTATAAATACATACCAGGTGTCCCGACTCAAACGGAATCGTAGATTTTCCAAAAAAAACTGCAATTTCAATGAAAACGAAGATTTCATCGAAGTCAGTAAGAAACCAAAACGAACCCAGACGGAATTTCTGGAAAAGGTCGTGACGAGACACTGCTGAAATGGAGAAACGAAGTTTTGGCAAAAGAGAAGTACGAAAGGTTCATTCGATTTTTACCTAACGTCACAATTCCATCATATTTTTTTTAACCATGTTCAAAATGCCACGATATCTTTTGATTTATGAGGCAACGTTGGAATTGCCAGACGTTTAGCCCATTTTCAAGCAACTTTCGAAATCGCCACGAATCCATTAGATTTTGAGCTAACTTTTGCGTTCCCACCAGACTGCTAAAATTTCGATCCAATATTGGACTTGCCACGAGTCGTCTAATCGCGTCAGTAAAAAGTATCACCTTCCAGCTTGCTCTTACGATTAAATCGTAATCGGGACACCCGGTGTACATAGAAAGGTTGAACGTTCGTACGGTCCCGTATATCTCACTGTACCGTTGTCAAGTTGAAGGCACAGATAGGACAAGCATGATCATGCGTGCGTTTCGTTACATGGCGGAGTAACCCCCTCTAGCTAGAACTTCGTTCGCTTCAACCACCGTAGTATCGTACATTAGTCTTGCGCAATTACTGCATTACGCCACCCAAAAGACTCCCTCGGTTTTAGGAGATGGAAAAATGTTTGCTGCCCTTACTTCACTCTTTAAAACCGCCACTTTCATCCTAGAAGAATCCAGCCAAAATCCATTTCGTATAATTTAGATATTCGAGGTTGAAAAATATTCTAACCTTAAAAATCCGATTTTTCGGATGGAACGAACATTTCTCCGCGATACAAATGTTTGAGTTTGAGTTTGAGTTAATAAATAAAGCAGGGAATGTTTATAAATGAAGTGGGTTTGGGTTTATAGTAAGGAATTGGAGTAAGAAATTTTTGGTAGCGCGTTGTCTTATTTTGGCTTCCCTCATCGTTACAATAATGAAGCCCGGGAAGAACGGAAGGTTAATAGGCAGGATCGTAATGAATACTGCTGTTTGCCGCGGGCTGAAACGTGCTCGAAATACAGAAGAGACTGCCAAGGACAAAAACGAAAGGAGGATCGAAGAAGTCCGGGAATAAGGGGGCCACGGGGATGCACACGCGTGTAGCGTGACGACCGTCTCGCGTTAATCCAAGCTCAGGAGGGATGAGTCGGAACTGGCTGCGTGGCCGAGAAAACCCATTAGGGATGGAAGAAACGCTAATATTTCTGAGTGCATATTGAAACACAACCGGCGGTTTTTCCATGGGGATTTGTGCGTTCCTTTACTGAAAAGTGCCCGAGTAAAACCGGGATCAAATTTGGGAGAGACACGTTCGAAATTCGATAACCGCAGATTATATACGAGTTGGATAATCAGAGTTTTCTTAAAGGTGGAAGTTCGATGAAGTTTTCAGACTCGACAAAACCACGCCCTGATATACATATGCCGATATAAAAGGTTTCCACGCGTCGAATTTCGGAAAAAGGATCCTTTGACCCTTCGAAATCCCCGTTGGATTTCCTGGCGAGGTCTCTCGTGCAAATGGTCACCCGGTCCGAGTCCTTCGACTCTCCTTCACCCTTATTTTCGTTACCTCGCGATGGCCCATTAGGACTGCCGGTAAGTCCTCGCAGGAAGCCCGTTACTTCGCCATTACCATTCCTTACCATTTTCTCCCGGACGTACCGTATCGCTAAACGAGACCGAATCGGAGACCGTTTCCCATCCTGAAACGCGTCTCGTTCGCTCCAGAAACTGCGCGTTTCCAAAAAGAAAAAAGAAGCTAGGAAAAAGGATAAAAATAAAGTAGAGAAGTGACCTTGGGTTCGTTAAAGGGCTCGTCTTAGAAAAATCTGGTAACTCCATAAAACCATCAACATCCGAAAGACGTAACAAAATTAAATATCAATCGTTCATTTAATATTTCAAGCTGTCGCCGTCCTTTTTCTTTTCATACCGACGAAAGTAAATCCCGGTGATCGCTCCGAGTATCGGCGTTGAAAAGGTTTGCTCGAAGCGAGAAGCGGTCGAATCTCCGATTGGCCATTGTCGGTTCTCCGTTGGTCTCGGTTATTTTTATTTTTTATTAATTTCTGTATTTTTTCGTTTACTTCGGACGGGCCGTCGCGTCCCGTAGACGGCGCGTCAGTTTCACGCGTCTCGCCGTTACAAACGAGACGAAGTCCGCACACAAGAGGGACAGGTGGGGTGGCGCCGTACACGGAATATTACTCGGGAAATGTTGCCGAAGGACGAGGGAGGGAACGAGAGTTCCACGGGCCTCCTCCGACTCCCCAACCTCCGGCAACCCGCGTACGACTATATACGACGGATCGAAGGGCTCCCCGTTGTAGTCGGTGATGCGGGTGACATTCGGCGCTGTTACTGGTTTTCCGGCTAACACGTACATAACCACGGCAAACCGTGCCGTCGTTTATTATGATAGGCGTTCGACGAGACGAGCATTCGTCTCTCTCTTCTTTCAGCCTCGCCCTTCGTCCCTTTTCCCTTCCTCTCTTCTTTCAAGCCGCCACCCCCCTTCCGGCTCTTTCGTTCGCCGCAGGGCTAGCGTTTCAAACAGGCCCTAGAGGTTTCAAAGGGTGGTTTTCCCGCGAGCGACGCACCGCGAGATACAAACGCGGGAACGCTTCGGCTGCTGAGCACGTAAGGGTGTGCGTTGGCGTTTGCACGTGTGTGCGTCCGTGTGTGCTCAAACGTATATACAACGCGGAAAAGGGATACGCCGCGACCGGAGATCGACGCGGTCGTGCTGTTTGTAGACTTCCCTGTATGCTCGTACAAACAATCCCGAGAGCTTTACCACCGTCCTACCAACGTACCCCGTACCCCTCCGCGACAACCGTGGTCGATACCTATCGGTACCTCCCGAATAATATATTTTCTCAGATCCTTGAAATCCACCGGGCTCTTTTTTCGTACCTTAACTTCGGTACTCTTTATTATTGATGAGTGCCGCTTTAATTAACGCACCCTTCTTCCCTCACTTTTCGGGGCTAATACGTTTTTAATTCAATCGTCGGTACGTTTTTTCCTCTCAGTTATTTATTTCATTAAATTCGACCATCGGTTCGGTCAGTCGTGAAAAATTGGTTTAATTAGATTCATTGAAATTCGTTCGTTTCGTTTGATTTTACTGTACAAACGTTTGTTCAATTATCTTTATTCGATTGTCTTTGGTTATTTGTTCGTTTCGTTCGAAATCACAATCAACGTTTTGTTTATTGAAAATGTTGCGTTTAAAAGTAATTTTCATTTTATTTCAACGTTTTTAGTTATTTTATTGCATTCATTGGTACGAGTATATATTTAGGGACGTGTATACCTCTGTGTGCTTGCGCGTGTGTTAATTCGTGTTTACCGCGAGCAAGTAATTAGGCTCGTTTACCGTTCGATATAATTTGCCGATGAAATCGAGGAGAACGAGATGTGGAACAATAACGTCATAGCGATACTGACAACGAATTCCTCACTCGCGAGGAACCGGACGCGATCAGCTGTCACGTACACGAATTTTCTGAGCTCGGCGTTACGTCGCCACGAGAGCCTACCGGAACACGCGTGAAATTAATTGTCAGTCTTGTCGATAACGAGACGTGAATTCGTATCGCGTTAAATAATCCTCCAATTTGGCTAAAATCGAGATATCCGAAACTAGACGATGTAACAGTCTTTTCAAGCTTCGCGTAACAATAATTTTACAATTTCGTAAATAATAACAAAAATGATCAATAAAACAATGCTCGGGTGTGATCACCCGGCAATTGAAAACCGCAATTCCCGTTCAATAGATAATTAGGTATCCCGATATCAAAGAGTACACAAAGCCCCGTCCGATATTCCAATTGACCTCAAAGTCAACCCAATTTTCCTTCCTCTTTTCTCACCTCCGTCGCGCTTAGACCCGCACTTTTACAGTAACGAGAGAAAGGAAGTTCCGCAGCGGAAAACAAAACAAAAAAAACAGCGAATTTGTTGTCCATGCGGAGTATCCGCGGCGTTCTTTGCGTTTGGAGCGCGAATGACCCCGAGCGTAAGAAGGACGAGGGAGGGGAGGGGAGGGGGCGCTCTTTGATCTCCGCGAGCATTATTAAGAATTTCCTTTCTCATTTTTTCATCCAGAAAATTAACCTTCCCTGGAGCGCGAGCTTTTCAGGAGAGTTTCCAGGCATCCATTCCATGGAAAAACGTCCGTTTCTCTCCGAAGCTTTACGTAGCATCCGGCTAGTTCGTCGGGCGTAAGTTCTTTCA